>VZUI01030412.1:0-107020 GCA_013401135.1 Cettia cetti | reverse complement strand
AAGGAAGGAAGGAAGGAAGGAAGGAAGGAAGGAAGGAAGGAAGGAAGGAAGGAAGGAAGGAAGGAAGGAAGGAAGGAACTGTCTCTTCTGGCTATGCAAACCACTAGAGCTCCCTGTGTTCTGCCATGCTCCTTACAGTACATATGAAGTGTGGTGACAATGATGATGGTAAGGAGTTGATGCTTGCTTTAATCTGTTTTGAAATCTCTCTTGAGTTTTAACACCCAGGCAAGTGTTTAATCTTTAGCCACAGAGATATTCCTACAAAGGTCTTTAGATAAACAGTAAAAGTGCTGAATGTTGTGAAAACACACTCGTTTCTTCTTTCAGATCCATTCCTTTGTACACTTTTTTTTATTAGTTTTGAGATTACTAGACACACTGGCTAGAGATAAAATACTGATATTACATAGATTTAATCTCATAAGAAAACAGATGCCATCTTTAGAATGATTTAAGCCATACAGGTGCTTTATATTAATCAAATTCTTTTTTGCTTTGAGTATAACTAATGTCAATTGAGGTGCTTATCTGTTCATGTTCTGTTCAAATAAATTACTGCTAATCATGTTTGAGGGCATGTTTAAGAGTTTTTAGACTGGTAATAGATATTACACCTTTTCAAAACTATCATAAATATTATACTCTAACAGCTATAGTGCATCTGGAAAACATTCATTGAATTGAATTGATTTATAATCATTGCTACCTACTGTGCTGCAGTAACCAACCCTAAAAGAATGTTGTTATTAGACTGTGCAGAATACACTTGAACTATACAGTAAATATTTCTGAGGTGGGTACCCCAGCCTCACCCATTTGACAATCACTGTATATTCTCATATTACAGCTGCTAAGTATTTATTGCAAGATTGTGACCTGTGCTATATATTCAAACTTGTTGTGGGAGTAGTCTGTTAGCAGGAAAGAACCAAAGATATGATTTTCATTTCTCATTGGGAAACACAGTTTTAAACTGGGGGAGGACACCTGGATTCAAATTTATTCAGGTGAAAAAATCAATTTTTTTTGACTGAAAACACAGAGGTTCATGTGACGTACTTTTCACTGAGCTGTAATCCTGCTGTTTTAAGTATGACCAACTAAATTATTTTCAGAATGGAAAGATAATCAAGTTGAGAGTAATAAAAGAGTTTGCAAGTGGCAAAGAACACAATAGAAAAGATACAGTGAGACTTGGCTGACATCACAAGGTAGGGCCATACAAAGTGCTCACTGGGAGAAGGGAGTAGGAAACGGAAAAAGGATTCAGAAAACTTGGCCATGAATTTCATGTGATGATATTATGCTACCAGAAGGAGATAAGGGGAAAAATGAGGGAGGGGAAATGGGAGAACTAATACTGACGAGAGTTCAGTTAGAATGTATTGAAGGAAACTAGGGAACAGGCAGATGCAGAAGTTGAGAAAAAGTGACAGCCATGCTGTAATGAGAAGTGGAAAGGATTAGAATGGCTTCAGTAAGTCTAGCAGCATAACATTAACCCGAGAAACCTAATGACATTTGGGAACTTAAACAAGGCCTCATATCTAGTCTGGATGCTGTCAAGGCAAATGAAAATCTTTAGCAGCAGCACCACTTGAGTTCTTATTCCAATGTTATGACAGATACTGTTCATCAAAAGGCTGCACTGTTGAGAAGAGGACTGGCTTATGCATTAAATATCTGAATAGAAAAAAGTCTTCATCTTCTGAGCATACAGGAGTTCCCATCCCTTTCTAAATAATACTCCCCTCCTTATTTTCTTTGACAGGAGTCAAAACGTTCAGCATTTGACAGGGACTGAGCCTTAAGAATTGTTTCCAATCATCACTGTCTTTCTACTTTCCTCTTGGCTGCCTACCTCGTGAAATATGATTTCCCAAGCCCAGTGCCAGCCACCAGTGTTCTTCAATCAAAATCTTCTCAGAGACTCACAAGTGTCACATCAACCAGTCCAGCACCTCATTATAAAACAGAGGGTGAAACATTGGGAAAAGAAAGCAAACAGAAAAGAAAAATGTAAATAGCATCACTTCTTGGTTACCAGGTGCATTTTATCTTATCTCTCTCTGTCTCCCAAGCTGTAAATTCCTTAGGGATGAGGGCTGTTTTAAAAAGTGCCTTTTCCAGTGTTTATCACAGCATCATGCACGTGTTTTAGCACAGTGACAAATCTGTCACAGAGCTACTTTTCAGCTATTGTATGCTATCTTATACAATGCTACTTTGGGATTATTAATTATGTCACATGTTTTCTGTTTTGCAATGGCAAAACATAAATCAAGAAATTTTGATTTCATTTTCCTCTTTCTAGAAGATTTGTGCCAAGCCTAACTTCTCACCAGCCTGAAATATGAAACAATGCATGAATAAAATAAGCATTCAATTTGCTCACTCTCACCTTCTTTATGCTGAGATTTGCTGTTGCTTTGTTAAATTTCACCATGGTGGTCAGATTACATGAAATTTAGCAAACTGAACTACCTTTATACCAAATTGCAGAACATTTCTAAAAGCTGTCTTAAAGTCAGGACTTGCCATGGAGCCCTGCATTCTGAGCAATACTGTTCACCTATTAGTCAACAGCAGACATTCAAAGCATCTGTATTTTTATGTCTCCATCCAATTTTTTCTTGGTTGTATTCCTGCATAATCTTTTTGCTTTAAGTGTGCTGATTTCAGGTGAAGTCATTGTAATTTAACTCCAAATTCATGGCATATTGGCCTTTTTTACCCAAGCCTTGCCTAATACTTATCTTTGGGGCAAAGGGGTGTGGGTGAACACTTTCCTTGCACTGTTTATAGCCAAAATTTGCTTTTTTTTTTTTCCTCCATCTAAAAGAAATTGAAGCTAAAGAAGGAATTTGCCATTTTTGCTTCTTTTGGTACAGTGACCCTTTACACTTTCTATTCATATTGCAGAATTTCAGTACTAATATTTCTCATTTACTGAATTTCTTTTCTGCAGTTTCTTAATCTGCCTTTTTGACTATCTCAGTAGGTTGTATAAGTAAAAAGAATTTTTCCTGGTTGCTTAATACATTGTGTCAAATGGTAAAAAAGGATGGTTTATGGTCTGGCATTAGTCCTGAGAATTCACAGTTTAAGAAGGTAAACTCTAATCAAATTTTACATCAGCATCTACATATATAAAGAGGAATTGCAATTAGCATACAAGCCTAACAGTCCACTCACAAAACTGTGTGTTAATACATGTTTTATTCCTTCAGGTAAACCATTGGATGTTCCTATTAGGATGGTGTGACAACAGGTCATATGGCTTATATTCAGTGAATGAGAGCAATATTTCCCTTTTGAGCTAACAAGGCACAGGAGAGCTGTTCAACAGCTCTTGGCCTCTTATTTCTCATGTATAACTTCATAGCAGCTGGTATTAAGAGCAGAGCTAACCCCAAAGTTTCAGTGAGCTGACAAGCAACATCACTTGTGTCACTCCATTTCCTTGGAGAGGAAATGGGTGTGCTATTGCATAACTTCCCTCCTCATCCATGTGGAACAGACTTACATATTCCTACCACTATTTTGTGGCTGGTTCCAGAAAGAAAATACACACCCTCTTACATGTGCCACACACTTTCAAGTGATAAAAAGCAGCAGGGAACTTGGGCCCATGTGTTTTTTCCTTCCTAAACCTCAGGTTTTAGACTCCTAGCTCTTTTAAAGCTGTCTTAAATGAAAAATACTGCTGTTAAGCAGGACTTCTAAGTCCCTACTGCTCACCAAACCAGGAGGTCTGAGCTTATTGATTACTCAAAAGAACTAATTTGGCACCAGCTGCAGTCTACTGAGAAATAGTGCAAATGCAACCAATGGCTTATTTTGTTAGAGTTTGGTTGGTTATTTTCTTAGATGCTGCGTATGAAAGGTTTAGGCAGCTGCAAAGGAGGGAGCTGAGATTTCCTCTCATCTGGTGTGGGGAAACCAGCCAGGGAGTTAGTGTGGGATAAAACAGGCTCTCCAGTCAGGTTTTCCCTGGTAATTGCCATGAGGAAGTAAGGACTCACTAGAATCCACATTTTACTGTACATGCCCAGTGCGGAAGGGGTAAAGCAAAGGTAAGGCTTATTTAACAAGGATCCATGCCTATGAATAACATTTTCTGCCTCTCACTGAATTCCAGGTCTCAACATACGTGACAGAAATATATCCATTTACTACAGGATGAAACGCTACACCTAACCTAAAATCACTGGAAGCTTATTTTTAAAACTCTCCATTTGGTATTGATATAAAGAGATTTTCCCTTTAAAATGAAAGAAGACTAAAGACATCGTGCTGAGGAAATTATGCAAATTTAACAAAGTCCATACAAACCAATTAGTTTCAAGATCAGAGGTGACATATTTTCTAATTAATACCAGTTTAAGCTTCTATTTATGAGCCTATAAATAAATACACCCTCACAGGAACATGTGAAAGAAGACAGAGTATCTACAGAAGATGACCAGGTTAATTTTTGTACCACTATGTTATACTAATAAATAATATCCCCTGAAGAACAGCTTATAGATACTTTACAGAATTTCTATTATTGCCCTGTATTTATGAGTTTACACAGGAGTTACAGACTCAAAATTTGCAAAGACCATGGACATAATGGCTAGATCCTTGGGGAGGCTTACAACAGAGCCTTTGATTCAGGATATACTACAGCAAGCATTCATTTGGGGGCTTTCCTTGTGTCCACAGTAACACCACCTGCCTTAAAATGGCTGCTTTGAGCCAGCTCTCCCCCAGAGCAGGCAGTCAACTACTGCTCTCCAGTGCATTGCTGCCTCTTAATAGCCATGCACTACTTTTTTCCCAAATTCCACAGCATCTATTCATTTGGGAATCTGTGGCAAGCTGGACTGAGGCCAGAGAGTAGTCCCCCTGCTCTGCCTGCTTCTGGCAGAATGGCCATCCACAAACCTGCTGCTTTGAGCAGGATTAGTAGAGGTGTGTGGAAGTTTCCCTCATGGCTTCAAAAGGAACTTGCAACTCTCTATTTTTTACTGTTCAGGAAAATAATAAAAAGAATACACAAAGCCTGAAGTATTTGGTGGCTGAAGAGGATGTTCTTTGAATTTTCTCTTTACTGCTGAAGTACATTATCAGTTCCATGAGAACCATTTGAAAAAGGAAAATTTAAATATCTCAATCCTGCTCCTATTAAATCACTGTATTTTGATTTTCTCTTTTTACCCTCTTTAGATTTTTTTTCACTCGTTTGGTATGTTTTGATTTTGATAAATCACCATTTCAAAGGAAACTAAACATTAATTCCCATTTCACACATTAACTTTCCTGCCAAATAATTTGATTTTGCACCAGCTATTCCTGTAGGAAGAATTTTAAGAGAATTTGAGCCAGAATTTTACTCCTCTGATGCACAGATGTATTTTGCTAATTTATAAGACTATTTTTAGCCATTTTATTCTTTCTTAGCAACATCATCTTGATGTTTGATCATTACCTTCTCTTTCTCTGAGAACAAGCCTTATCCCTCAACTTTGGTTCTGTCTCACTGTTTACCAGTTGTCATTTTGTGATTGATATGTACACTCAGGTGTTTTTTTCCTTTGTCATTTCACGATCATGGATTCTCAAACTTGTGATAGATAATCTAAGCCCTCTAGTTTATGTCATTGTTCTTCCCATACTCAGTCTCACTTTAGTTTTGGTAGTCCTTGTGGTCAATACAAATTTCTCTAAATGTTGTTCTGATATTCTTCTCTATTTATGAAATCTCCAAATCTTGCCATACATCATATTCTTATGCAAGAATGGTTAGGGAAAAAAGTAATCTATGGCAGAGCAAACACAAGTCTTTGAAAGATAACTACACTGTTACTTTACTTCAGCTTCAATATTTCTCTAGTTAACCCTTCAGCATCACTCTTTGGTTTTCTTCCTCATCTTACTGATATTTATACTAATTTCAGTCTTCTGCAGTGTACTTTAATTTTGCTTATGTTGAATGAAAAAAAAAAAGTACCCAAGTCCAGATATATAGTTTCTGCTTTTCTTTCATCACAAGGAATTCATTATCAAAGAAAAATATGGCATCTCATAATTTGTCGTCACAGTCATCAAGTATACAAAATCCTATCACACTTTCCTTTTCCCCCCTACCTTTGTCAGTCATAATTATGAATTTCATTCAGCAAGACAGCGATCACATGGTTTTTCACAGGAAAAATCTATGTCCCTGTCAACAGACATTCTTTTTCCCATACACCATAGTCTAAACACAAGCCAAGCAAACCCAGTTTCTCTTCATTTTAGACCCAATACAGTGCAGACCAGTACGAAGATTTGAATGTGTCAGACAAGTGTGGGGAACTAAAAGACATCTCCCACCTTGAGTTCCAGTTTCCTGCCAAACCTTCCACCGTGTCCTTTCTACTTTATTTTTTTATGTCCCTCAGAGAACCTCAAGCCAATGTGAACATCCTCTGCCTTCATCAGAATTCCTACTGTTCACCTCTCCTTCCAGGAATCATGCTCTGCACCTTCTGCATTTCACTACCTTGGCTCATGTTTCTGTACCCTCAGCTGCTGCAGGAAAGCAGATTTGGGAAGGGGAAAACTTGTGCCCTTCACCAAAACTTTGCCTCTAAACATACTTTTACTCAGAATGAGCCTCTTTCATTTTCCAGGCATCCATGCTAACATTTGTGGAGCCTGGCCAAAAAAAAAAAAAATCTGTTAAGTCTGTTTTTAATATAATAGAAGCTGAAAATTAAATATAAGATTCAGCTGAAGTATTCTTTCCAAATTTGGTCTTTCCAGGAAGTTTGTTTTTCTTGTACCAGGACTTTTTCAAGTCTTCAATCAAAGCCAGCATATCCAATGGAATGAGCTGTAGCACGAGATGAGATCTCTTATTAATCCTTATTCAAATTAATTTAAAATAAATCAGAAAAAAAATCAGCACAAAAGAAAATAGAAATAAATAGGGTAGACAAAAATTCCTTCTCATGACTGCTATAACTAAACAGCAAGGCTTTTTCCCCCAACCCAAAAGTTTGTTTTTAGCATCCTCCCAAAATTCTACATGTATTCCAAGGCACCTTGTGGTCTTTGCAATGGTAGATTTTGTAGGACAGTGGAACAGCTAAAGCTTCTGAAAAGGCATGATCCTTTGGGAAACAAATAATCCATGTTTGCTTTGCCTGCCTGATTTTGTATTCTTGTGAAAGATGAGACTCCAAGAAAACTGCGGAGTAAACACCCCCTCCACACACACACACACACACAAAAACACCGCCACTGGCTTAGGGACCAAGAGAATAGGGCCGTGATTTTGGGGGCATCCCATCCCTTAGAGCAGTTCCCACACTCAGATGCCTGTCAATGGTGGTGCCAGTGAAGCGTTTCGCAAAGTCCCCCAAACACTTTGTAAACCGGGATCCGGCGGGACAATGGCAAAGTTCAGTCCTGGAAAGAGATAGTGTGCTGAATGCACAATGCCAAGCTTTGTCTGCAGGGGCTTCTGTTGAGGGAGAGGGCTACTTAATCTCCCCACTTGCCCTGGGGATTCTGGCTGTTTTAATGTGTCCTTTTTGAGAGCCTGTGAACTGTAGAATATAGGCTGGTAACAACTTTCTTTAGGACTGCCTCGGCAGAACCGAAAGCTGCCAACACAGAATACCAGCACAGTGGTGTTAATGAGCACAAAGAAGACCTTTAACTGTTTTTACAGCTACCATGGCTAGAGTTTCATGTCATTCCTTGGTGAAGGAACTAATTCTTTGGCTTGTTTTATATGAGCCTAGCTTCTATCATGCTGCAGAGGATGGCCTCTTCACCCATTTTTCTTTTACTTTCCCTCTTTTTTGAATGCTAATAAAGCCTGATGCATCTTTAATGAACTGTGGGGCATTCAGTGCTTTTCCCCCCTTCCTTACTATAAGGTGTAGATTCACAGTGCATATTTACTGAATGATAGAAAAAAGAAAAAAAAATTCAATTATTGATTTGTTGAAGAATGAGTAGCAAATGCAAATCAAAACCATTGACATACTTAAACATTCAAGGATAAACTCCTGAAGTTACTGAAATTCCCAAAGTCAGAATCTTTGTGTCTTTCAGACATTTTCTAGTATTTTTATTTTTAGAAAATAGCAAGGGTTCATTTTATGTAATTTGGGTCTTTGGCTGTTTATTATCTATTACAAATGAAACTGTTCTAAGACCGAGAAAGATATTGTAAAAATGATGCTATGTGTTAAAGTGGATGCACAGTGCAAGCACAAAGACCCTAAAACCATAGAACAATATCAGAGACACCTCTTAGAGGAATGAATGACCTGAGGCAAATGAAGGAGTCCTTTGTATAAACATACCAACCCAAGGGCTTTCCATTGTCCAACCAAAATTTCTTTCTTTGTTAGCTGTATACCACATTACCTATATGAGGACATAAAAAGTATAAATCATTTTCACTTTAGGCTCTGTGAATGGTTCTCTCTGCATCAATCTATTGCCTGCACTTATCAATTCACCCACAATAGTCTACATGAACATTTGTGTTTGACTGCTCTCTCCTTCCCTCCAGGTATCCAGACACCATGTGAAGCCTGGATGTGCGTATATCCATATTGGTCTCTGAATATCCTCTTGTTTCCTTTTTATCCTCCTTCACTTTCCTTTTCTTTCTACTTCACTCTGAATTTTTGCATTAAAAATTAAATAGATACAGCGCAACTAAGGTTGAAGTGTTAATGAGCTACCCAGGGCAAAGGACACGTTCAAAAGCAGCAGTAAGTAGCTTTTTGCAGCAGTAGCATAAGACAAAGAAGTACAGTTGTTCTTTGTACGTATATTAGCACTTCATATCAAATAATAAATGGACCCATAAGCAAGGGATTCTTGCATATGCAAGCCCAAAATGCAGCTGCGCGTTTTGAAGCTCACTAGCTTGCTGCTGTATCTTTGTGAATGAACACACTTCGTGGGCTCATGTTTTGCTCATCTAACCAAATCAAAACCAGGCTGATCAGACTGACTCCATGAGAAATGCATGTGGCAGTTAATCTGGAAGCATTAAATTAACTTTACTTTTAGTACTTCGGGGTTTTCTCTGTCTAGAGTCATTTACACACCGCTAACTTTTTTATGTGGAAAGCTCAGCTGTGAAGCAAACCTGCTTTAACATATCCTGATGCCTCCTGGGACTCACCAGCAAGGTGAGAACTCATGCTGAGACATTGGCTTTACACCTGTATGTCACGAGCCAAATTCACAACCTATTTTAGTAAATCATTGCACACTTCGCACATAACGGCGCAAGATGGTCAATGAGGTCAATTAAATAATGTGGTTTAAGAATGAAAAAAATGTCATTAATAGCTGTAAAAATTTCCTTCTAGCTTATATTAGAATCATGGGATACAGATTTAGGTATTTAGCAAAAAGATAAACTGTGCATGGGATTTTACAGGTGATGGAGTTGTGATTGGCAGCAAACATTTACCGAGAACCTGAAGGTCATGCAAAACCGGCAACCGTTGTAGAAACTCAGACAAACTGTTTTGCTCAAGAATTTCTAGGGAACTAAACCAAGTTCTACAGGGTCAATATTCAAAGATGTCTTTATGCAGCTATCTTGACAGACTATATTTTCCCTAGAAATTGTTGTCTCAAGTCAAGCACAAGCCAGTTGCCTGCATTTACTTTTTGCTAATGGTATTTTGAACCAAACATGTTCCTATGGAATGTTACTGACTGTTTCAAGGATGACTCCTAAGTACATAGCTAAGACTGCAATAATGTTAGTGACGCCAGCATTTAATTAGTCACAACCTCAAACAAAACAAAACAGAGCAAATCAAACCAGAGTATGTTTGGTTTTTGAAAACAAGAGGAAACATGCAAACATGATCTAATGCAATAATCTACTAATGAAAAAACATGGCATTCATTATTCAACTTTGTTGGGAAGTGTAGGTTATCTAATCCATGCAAAAGCTGTTGGATGAATCTGAAGAGCAGGAAGGAAACACCTACTCTTTGGCTTCCACATGGGATAAAAGTCACAAATCATAAATGCAGTTAAGTCTTTGAAGTGCCATTATGCCACTGGGTTAGCTTATATTTGTCTTGAGAAAATGAACACAAGAAGATGTGATAGGTGTAGAAATCATCAGTGGCGTGACATTTCTACAGGCAGGTTTTCTGTCACTTGTACTCACAGGGCCTGGAGTAGTGGGACAGAAATAAATATTTGGCGAAAGGAGGATGAATGTGGTTGGAGCGAGGTCATGTCCATCGGCTGCCAGGACATAAAGTGGGTGGATTGATATATGTCATCATGTTCGATTACCTTGTGGAGGAGAGACTGCTTTGGATAGCAAAGGCTAAAGGAAAAATCTATTTTCCAGGCTTCGACAGTAAAAATTAATCTTTATATTAGCTGTTTAATTTCTGACCTAAAAAGAGAAGTTAGTTGGCCACAAGAGATTGAGTCTGGATTCTCATGAAACGAGCAAAAAAGTGAAGAGGCTGAGAAAGGGAAATTAATTATATGAAGGCTACATCCACATTTCCTTCTCTGAAGCTTAAGTCCAAACAAAAAAGTTTCTGTGGCTCTGCTTTCCATGGAGCCAATGCCTGTGACTCTCTGTGGATACAGGGAGCCCCTAGGTGACTATAAATTGCAGATACCTGCATGAATGCAAATATAGCTACATTCACACATCTGTGTTTTATTAGATCAATGTTGGTTGCCAAAATAAGTATTATTATTTCCACTAATAAATAAATAGCATTCTTAGGACTAGTCAAATTCAAACTCAATTTTAAGACAACCCTGCTTCCATAGAGAAAAACTAAGGCCTTGTACTCATTATTTTTATGTACAGAAAGTTATTTGATAGTGGAGTAACACAGTTTCCAGAAATTAACTGCAGCAGAATCTTATTAATTCATCCTAATAAACAGCATTGTTATTTGTGATTTATATCTTGTCTATATGAGGAAATGAATGCACTGTGCGCTAGCATGTGAATTAAAAGTATACTTGCTACTCAACACCAAGTCCTTGTATGGATATGCTAAGATCTAGATTCATCCACCTAATTTTGGGCATGTAACTGCAGAATCCAATGTGTAATTGTCTTGTAGGGGTTTTTTTTTCTATTGCCAGTGAAGAATCCCTTTAAAATTTCACTTCTGCTCTAGAAAAATCTCTCTTTAGCTATTACCTGCAGAGAATAAGTAAATAGGTTTCCTCAGTTGCCCCAGTTTGCCTCAATTAAATACCAAAAGTTAGGTGAGATGTATCCTGGTGGAAGGGTGCTCAAAAATAGTGAGCCAAATGTATTGCAAAGAAGCACCTTGAGTAGGTGTTGGGCTGGCTCAGGGATTGTTCCTTTTGTCTCCAGCTAAGCAGTGAACACGGGTTTGTTACTGTGACTGCTTATGTTTTGCTCTACATGAAAAGAAGAGTTCTGTCTTTGGGGCTGTCAAATCAATACTTCTTTTGCAAGCTTCAAAAGTTTGCAGATTTCTATGGAAAGAGTATAAATAAAGAAAATAAAATTCTCAGGCCCTTCCCCTCTTTTACTCCCACTCCAAAGAACATTAGTATGTTCTGTCTGTCCCTTTCAGCTTTAACATTTCCTGCTACACTCAGTGAAATTTAAACAAAATCACTTTTACAAACATTTAAATGGAAAAGTATGGAGAGTTTTGTCATTTCCCTCCTTGTGTAGCACTAATTAACAAAGCCTTTTTGTGAGCGCAAAAAGCTTTCCTTTTTTAGAACTGGCATGCTCCTCCTTACTCATTCCCGACTGTGGTGGCACAATCCAGTATTTTTGAACAATGATGAGAACAGAAATAGATGGAATTCAATAGAAGCATGAATAATGGCAACCAGAAACTGAGTGGTGACATAATCTGTCTTCCAAACTGTCTTGAGATATAGTCAAGAAAACACCACATTGTATCTTGTATGTTGTGATCATCTCTGATAGGTATCACCAAATAGTTTTCAGGACAGATTTATCCACTCCAGTTAGCCACTAAAACATTTTTTAATGAAAGCTAGCTTACACACTTATGTCATATATGCCTTCAGTTCCCACTTCCTAATGATTATCAGCTGTTTATTTTCCTTTCTCGTGCTTGAAAAAAGTGGAGGTTCTACAGTGTTTTCCATGTAGTGGTTTCTGAAAACACACTCAGGAGGGATAAGCCACATAAACCCCGTATTGAACAAATATGTTCAAGGGGGCAAAAAGAGACGTAATGCTCAGGAAGTATAAAGATGCATGAATATACAGCAGAATACAAGGGAACAACCAGAATGTGGTAGGAGGTTGCTAAGATTTCAAAACTGAAGGAGGTGGATGAATTAATTTTCAAGAGAACAAGCCCTGTTTCCAGCTGATACTATGTTTTTGTTCCAGCACCAAGCTTTAAGCATGTTTTCTCAATACTATTTTAGGGTATCAGAAAGATGAGAATATTTTTAAGAGTGGTATATTTTTACAGGTTTTTGGTTTTGTTTTTTTTTTTTAGTAAAAAGCCATTCTAATCCATTACTAGTAAAATAACTTAACACAGTGAAGATGCAAAGCATTTAAATGATGATTGAATTTACAGTCCTTGGGGGGATATGAACCCTTACAATTTTTCTATTATTATAGCTTTTAGGGGAACAAGAGATGCATGGCTGTTAAAGCTGTGCTACGATTTATCACCGCCTTGTGTTTTCATTTGTTTGGGACTTTCTGAAAGAGTCTTTTTTTGGGCTGAGACCTCTATAATTGGTCTCAGCACAATGGAACTTCTCCTCACTCATCCCTCTTCCTTTCCCATCCCCCTGCCTTCAATCTGTTCAGCATTTTCCTGTTAGTGGTGAGGGGAAAAAAATAGCACTTATTAGAGACTTTTCTCTGGGCTTCACCGTGATTCAAAAGCTGTCTAAAAAGAAACCAAGAGAATTTTTATTTGGCACAGAGAACAGTGCAAGCTGCCCAGTTTAAAGGTGCAGTTGAAATACACTGGCAAAGTGCCCTAGGAGATGTTTTAGTTATCTTTGCCACAGTCAGGTAAAATCCTTCCAGTTCCTTCCTGCTCTCTGGCATTAACATCATGCCTACAACTCTAGAACGTGATTGCAATTGCCAAAATCACCCCAAACTACTGGGAGCACACAGAAGTCAATGAAACAGCAATATCAAATTGCACTGTGCAAAGAGCACAGTGAAAGAGAAAGGTGTATTTGGAGCAACTGCAAATGTTTGCCAGCTCTTTAAGTGAGGACCTCTCCCCCTTCTTTCAGATGGAGTTGTACATGATTTTTATCTCCATTTCTTCTACATGCAGCAAATGCTGCAGTTGACCCATCCTCCATCTTTTTCTTTCTTCCCGTCATTTCTTTCTGATCTTTCTTCTCTCTTTTCTTCGACCCCCTTGTGAGATTTGCTCTGTGGACTTTGGTCTTTTTCACTTGCAAAGCCATTCTGTTTGGTTTTCTTCTACTGCCAGTGTCAGCTCATGAGCAGCAGCCCATAGTAGCACACCCTACAAAAACTGTAGAGGTCCATCACACTGATAAGAAAGGCAACTCTGAAAGAGAGTTCAAACCGCTGCCAAAGGCTGAGCTATAGCTCAACACCACAGAGCTAACACAGGACTGCACCAGAGGGCAGAATCTATCAGAATCATAGAATTATTCAGGTTGGAAAAGGTCTCTAACATCCTCAAGTCCAACTGTTAGCGCAGGAGCACCATGTTCACCTCTAAACCATGACCTCAGGTGCCACATCCAGAAGTTTTTTTCAAACACTTCCAGGGATGGAAATTCTACCACTTCCCTGGCCACCTTGTTCCAGTGCCTAGCCATCTTTTAGTGAAGAAAATTTTCCTAATATCCAGTGTAAACCTCCCCTGGCACAACTTGAGGCCATTTCTCCTGTCACTTGCTACCTGAGAGAAAAGCCCAATCCCTACCTGGCTACACCCTCCTTTCAGGGAGTTGTAGAAAGTTATCAGTTCCTTCCCTGATCCTCCTTTCCTCCAGGTAAACACCCCCGCTCCCTCAGCTCCTCACCAGAATTGTGCTCCTGACCCTTCCCCAGCTCCATTGCCCTTCCCTGGATGCTCCTGTGCCTCAATGTCTTCTTGCAGTGAAGAGCCCTAAACTGAACACAGGTTTTGAGATGTGACCTCACCAATGCTGAGTACCAGGGGGAAGTACACGTCCAGATTGATTGACTGTTTTGCACCCTAAAGCACACCCTAACACTTGTGCAAAGTTTAGAATGAGAAGACACTGCTTTTATTTGGGATCCAGTGATTTGATTTCCTTGCCTATAATTAGCCACTGCAATGTTTGATGTGGGTTCAAACTTAAAACTTGCTCCTGTTTCTCCTCTGTCTTGAGTTTTAAGATGTCATTTGGGCCCTGGAGTCTCCTTTCATGCCAGGTCTGCACCAGTGGAATGGCCCAGATTTCACTCACATTCCTCCTCAGCTGGATGAGGTCAAGGGGAAAAATACTCACAGTGCTGTGTTGCTTGCATTTGATTAAATACACTGACACCATCATTAATCAAAGTTATGTTTTAATGGTAACTTCACTGTGAAATTTATGATTAATGCTGTTGATACCAGAAGAATAACCTTCTGTTATCTTGCAACCACTTTGTCTTCTTTAGAATGATTGGCAATCCACGTTTGAGGGTGTACATGAGTGAATGAATGCACACGTGTATTTATTAACAGCTTTTATGTATTTATCTACAGTATCTGTAATGCAGATTTGGTGCTCTGTGTCGCAGGCTGCCACATGTGATATGTGCAGAAGCAATTTTGTCATTTACACATGTGAATCACCAGTGGATGCTTCCAGAGCAGCTCACCACACCATTCCCTGGCACCCAAGGGAAGCCTGGGGCAGCTGAGTCCCAGCACCCTGCAGCAGGAGCTGGGGGACATTCCACTGCAGGGAGATGCACTTCTCTGAGGGCACAAAACAGGGGTGTAAAGGAAAGAGCATATTTGGTATGACATTGATTTATGGGGTGCAATGTACTCCTTCTGCATACCAAACACAGAGTGCAGGCTGGCGTGGAGATTAGGGGAGGTGAGGCCATCCTGTCCTTCCTGTCCCCCTGAGAGTCTGCTGGCCCAGTAAGGATGAGGGATAAAGAACTCTCTGTAAACACCTGTTTCTCTGTTTTTCCCTTTCCCTTCAGCACTGTTGGCATAACCACAAATAATCTAGCCCATACGTTAATACAATTCATTTAAAATAATAAAATTGTAATCCATAAGGAACAGGTTTAGCAAGAAAACAATTTACATTCCTAGCTGTTCTCTAATGGGCCTGCTTCAAGGCTTTGTAATTCCAGTCCCTGTGTTCACTACATACATTGCTTTTCCCTAAAGGAACTGACAGAATTTGTCTTGATTACTGAAAACAGATGTTTGTAGCACATGCATCATGTGTTACAGCTCTGTTGCATGAAAAACTGTGGAGATAAAATTCAAGTTTCATCTCATGCAGAGTTGTAGGATTCCACTAGAGGGAGATCAGTAGATAGCAGAAAAAAAGCATTCTCTATCCAGAAAGAATGATACCAGCATGATCCTATTTTTCCCTAAATTGGCAGTTTTAGATATGTTGCTCTTTCTGCATTCTTGAGTAATTAGAATCTACCTATATGTACTTTTCAGGGTCTTTTCATATTTATGCTAGAATTTATGGATTTCAGTTATTTCAAATATGAAACTAAACTATGAATCTAAAATATCTACAATGAAGATCTCATGTTTAGCTTTTTGTGTTGAAATTTTGGTGTATAGGTGTCTTGTAATTGAAAAATAAATATCAATACTCAAGAAATGCAGCTACTGGATCACACTGATATTTTGCTTTTGTCTGATCTCCCAAACTTTTATTGCATCTACTGTGATTTAAGATTTCCAGAAATAAACATGTAAAATACTCTATGTATTTTAGATTATCTTCCTTATGAAAAGAAGATGTTGGGTCTCTGGAGGAGAAGAAATCACTTCAATCACTTTTAGCATTTAGAATATATGAACAGCAATAAGAATTTGGAATTTCACTTAATAGCTACATATTGTACAGTGGATAAAGGGAAATCAACACAGACATGGTGTAGGAAACTAGAGAATGCTGTATAATCATGTCCTGGAATCTACAATTTTCATTCCTTGTTACCATTCAGTTATAATCATATTGTTGGTGTGCTGCCCTTTGGCAGCAGAATATTTCCCTGGACTCTGTGTATTCACATGTTTTTCTCACATCCATGCAAAAGTAAGCTCCACTCTTAAAAGTAGTGGCACAGACCCCACTTTAATGACACTGTTGGCTGCTACTTCTCACTATTTTAGGCAAAGTCTGAATCTAGCCTGGCTTGCACCCAGAGTAGCTATAATTTTAAAGATAAAGTAACTGGAAAAACGAACAATAATTTCATGGGCATTTTCAAGCTAGGTCCTTTGCCCATGAACAAGAAATTATTTTTCATGCTGTAAAAATGTAAAAGCTTCCTTTATTCTCATTGAACATAGCCTATCTAGTCCAGGGACTAATAAGTAACAAGAAACAAAAACTAAGGTTACTTCACAGTGAACAATTAAGTTAATTCAATGCTACAGAACAAAATATAGGCAGTTAGTCCATCTTGGGAAACATGGTCTAATATTTTCAAGAAACTGTTTCCTCTATATCTATTATCTAAAGTTGTTTGTGTATTTTTACATTCCATTCTAAAATAAGCAATTTTTAATGCAGTCATGCTCATTTAATCTTTATTTCATCCAACTTAATTGTTCTACCATAACAGAAATGACATCAAGCTTTTGATTGTTCAATTCTAATATCTTAATGCCAATGTTTGTTTTATCTGAATTACATGTATTATCACACAAATAGAAGTAATGCAGCAATCCAGTAGATCTATCTACAGTTGTGTGACTTCCTGCAGGCATAAAGCAGCATATTTCATTTGGAAAGGACCTCTGGCAATCCTCTAGGCCAGTTGCCTGACCAAGTCAAGGCTGAGCAAAAGTTAAACCATGTTAAGGGCCAAATGCCTCTGACACTAACAGGCTGGGAGCATTGGTCACCTCTCCAGTGTCCAACCTCTTGGTAAAGAAATGCTTCCTAATGTCCAATCTGAACCTCCTACAGCCTCAGATCACTCCCACACATCTTATCTATGGATCTCAGGGAGAAGAGATCAGCACCTCCCTCCCTACTCTCTCTCCTCAGAAACCTGAAGAGAGCAACAAGATCATAGGAGACCTCAGGCTCCTTTTATCCCAACCTGACAAACCCAAAGTCCTCAGCAGCTCCTCACAGGACATTCCTTCACAGCTTTGTTGCCATACTCTGAACACATTCCAGGACTTTCACATCCTGCTTAAATTGTGGGCTCAGAACTGCACACAACACTCAGGTGAGGCCACAGCAATAGTGAATACAGTGGGATAATCTTGACTGGCTGGTCATACTGTGTTTGATGCACTCCAGGATGTGTTTTTTTCACCAGCACTGCCAGGTCTCTTTCTGCAGTGCTGCTTTCCAGCCACCCCTCTCCCAATCTATATTTTTCATCTGATGTTACCCCACCACGGGTAAAGAATCCAGAATTTGGGCTTGTCAAATTTCATCCCATTAAGCATTGCCCCTTGCTCCAATCTATCCTGACCTCTCTGCAAAGCTTTTTTGTCCCTCAAGAGAGACCACAGCACCTCTTGGTATAATCAGTAAACTGTTTTGTTCCTCACATTTCTGTGAGTTCCAGTACAGTTGAGGGACTCACTTCCCTGAACTTTGGACCACACTTTTCTGAGGATCTCCAAATAACTTTTTCCTCCTCCTTCCAATATGCACCATTCTTTTTTTAGTAAGTAATATAATAATGAGGGAAATTAAAAAGAGGGTGCAAAATTCCTCCTTTGGCAGACATGTTGCCTCAAAGTACAGTCAAATATTGGTGTCCCACTCAAAATTACTAGGGAACCAAGTGGCTGCCCTTGTTATATCACAGGTACAAGATTCCAGCTTGCTCCTGTGGCAGGCAGCAACTCCAGCCTGTCCTAGCAGCAAACACCAGTGCCATGGCTAGCTCCAGGGCACTAATGACACATTCAGAAGTGTCCCCACTCCCACTGTGCCTCCCAGCAGCTACAGCTGCGTGACAGACGATGGATGCACTTCATTGTCAATTCTTCAGAAGAGCACAGGCACTGAGTCAGCAAGAGAAAATCCACAGTTTGTATGGAAGTGCACCAGGAACAAGGCATTCTGGAAGGCAGATGGCTGAAGTTTTGTTAAACAAAGCTCTGTGAGATCAATTGGGTTCACTCACTGGTAAACAGATGTATTTTTCAAAAGCTGAGATCTCTTCCTGGCTGTCTTTCCTTGTCTCACTCAAGCAATAACATACATATGGCTAGTAGTAGATTTTGCTAATTTTTTATGCTATTTAGATCTGGGACAGTTGATGCTCAAGTGGTATCCTAAATCTTGATTTCTGGGAGTATAAACTTGTGTTTCCTAAAAGCTCTTCTTTTAAAAAAGTCGATTTTGAAACCTGTTTTGCATTTTTAGTTGCAAATTTTATTTTATGACTTCAGAATAAGAAACTTCTTACAATTTCCTTAAAATTCAGAAGTACAAATCTAGCTGTAAGTTTAACCTAAACAAATACCTTAAAGACAATTTCTTCTATCATGTGAAATTTTCTTTTCTGGGATGCAGAAAAGGAAACGTCACTCTTTTTCTTTGAAAAGAATGCCAAAGAGAGGAATAAAAAAATTTCCAATCTAAAAGGTGACAGAGGTAGACTGGAAAAATTAGCATGCAAATCACCATGTTATATATTTATATACACATACACACACACACACATATATATGCATTATATTATATACAGTGCAAATTAATTTTTGCCTCTATTTACATTCACATTCAGATAGATGATTCATCAGTTTCATTCCACCATGTATTTTGGGAAAGCTGATATTAAAAGCAAAAGTACAGCTGAAAGAGGTGCAGTTTTTGTAGTACCTGACTGTGGTGATAGATTTTTTTTATTATTATTATACCTTAGGAACTACTGTTTTCAGAAGCATGGGTCATGCATGTTCTCCACTTGGCTGATTCCTGAACATATTTATTCATAGATATGGGTGTAGGCATTACTATACATTCACAGAGGTGTCTTATTATTTACAGCACTCTATGTATATTATTTGTGATTCTGTAGCTTACAAACCTCCTGATGCACAAAATGTCTACTGCAAGAGGTCACTGCAAGATATAGGAGCAAAAGTTGCACTAATTTGCTTTAGGAGAGACAGTATTAAGTCACTTTAACTTACACAGTGATTTTCATCCAGCTTACAGTAGGTGCTTACAACACAAATCTTCTTTCAGCTGAAGCTGTGTCAGCTGAAGAAGATTTATCCATGAGTCACTGCCTAACACTTCCCAGCTGGAAGTCAGGTTCCTGTCTACTTGCCCCCTAACTTGTTCAGTGAAAATGAATGATGTAAGCTAAGCAGTGACTTGCAGATCTCCTTTACTCATCGATCTGGGAGTGTTTGCAGGAGCAGCTGAGCCAGCAGCTTGCTGGGGGCTCTAACCTCTATACTTTCCAGCAAGGTGAACCATGGAAAAACCATGGGAAGACCAAAGGTGCTACCTGAAGATGTATGAGCAAGGTCAAGCAGTTCAGGAAGGTGAGGCTGATGAGGTTTATAAGGAGGTGCTCAGAGAGTATCCCTTTCTCTTCCACAGTACATCTGCATGGCATCCTGCAGGAAAGCACCAGCCATGGAACATCCTGGCGTGGTCTAAGCCACTAAAACTCAACAAGAGCACAGGAACACTGGCTGCTATTTAATCCCAGAGACTGTGAAACCCTCTAAGTTATGTAACATAAAATCACAGAATCCTTTCTGTTGGAAAAGACCTCCAATACTGTCCAGTCCAACCTCTGAGCCATCACTACCATGTGAGCCAAACCATGGCCCTAAGTGCCATGTCCAGTCATTTCTAGAACACTTCCAGGGTTAGTGACTCCAGCACCTCCCTGGGCAGCCAGTTCCAGTGCTTAACAATCCTTTCCATGAAGAAACTTCTCCTGATGTCCAACTGAACCTCAGCAGCTTGAGGCTGTTGTCACCTGTCCTGTCACTAGCTGACTGGTAGAAGATGCCCACAGAAATAAACCCCCACAGAAATAAAACAGCCATTTGTTAGGGTTTTTTTGTTTTTCTTCTGAAACCTGCTCTTAATAACCTGCATCACAGAATGAACTGCACTTCACATTTTAAGCATTTGAAATGTGGAATGATGGGGAATTCAATGCTTATTTAGTCATTATATTAAAATGTCTTGCTTCTTTCTCAATCAAATGTCTGTTTTTAACCACCATTTACTGCTCTGCTCTGTGCTGCCACATTCCATGTCAAGAGCTGTCTAGTGAGGACAGTAACACACACTGACCAGATATCTCCTTGATCTTGCTCTAACATTTAAGCTGAATAAACTTGGCTGATTATTAGTCCTTCAGTAAGCACAGAACAGACACCTGCCTGCATTCATTTCTTCAATATCTTCTGATAATAAATATTGAAAAACCCAAAAATATATGACTTCTTGTATCACAGACAGAGTGAATGGACACAAATGACAGTTTAGCAGGCTTTTTATCTGCTTCAGATTCTGAAATGCCCTTTTCAGGCTGAGACATTTGTTTTACTCATCTACTTTCTAAAGCTGCAAGTGGGAAAGTGTGTCATACATCAGCTATAGTGGTAGGCATTCTGTGGATGCATAATTATATTGTTTGATATAAAATTATAATAATCAAGCATAAGGGCTGGATCATTCTGTAGTTTGTATATAGAAGTGCTGTTTAGGATGAAGAGTGAGATCTTAGACTCACAGAAACAAATGAAAAGGTTCTGTTGACTTCAGTGGGATAAATAGTAAGCATTTCTATTTCCAGAGAAGGATTAACAGCAAAATAATTATTTCTTTTCAGGTTTTATTTTTTTTTCTTTTTTTTTTTTTTTTTTTGTGTGTTCTTACTGTACTACATATAAATGTTCACAGATTTGTCAAATAGGGTACACATTGAATACTGATGAGGTAAACTCACCATGCACACACAAGCCCTTTTTTTACCTGCAAAAGAAAATTTGGAGTGTTAGGTGTTGCTAATAGAGAAAGCTGTTCTAGCCACAGAGGTGCTATGAAGGCTGGAGCACTGGGAATTTTATGTATTTTATCCTCTTATGAACTCTGTGTTTATTTAGGACAAAATTAATTCAGCATAACATTTCTCTTCTTAGCTCTTTAAAAACTGGTCATTCCTACCAGATTTTCCCATATACATTGATTTGATAATGTATAAATTGCCAACAAGAATCAGCTGAGCCACAAAAGCTGTTTGTAATTCTTCCCTTACAATTCTGAACCAAGCTCTACAAACATATCATTTTTTCCACTAAGTCAATAAGGCAATTGACCCAAATATTTTATTTTCCTTTAATAATGGTATAGTCCTGTTATAATCTCTGAACTACATGCAACACTTCATATAAAGCTGTGAAAATTCAAGACCACTAATGATATGATGGGTCTCTTGTTCCCACAACAACAACAAGATAAAAAGAACACCTGCATGACTTTTAAGCCACAACACTGAATCATTTGGCAAGAGATAAAACAGAGCAGCATTGTTTTCAATTGCTATTCATTTATGTGCTGCCAAAACACATTATACTGCTTTAAAAGTGTCATGCTGATTACCGCTTCCAAAGGAGATTGCATTTCTACAGGTGAGGAGTTTTGCTTCACCGACTCTCTCAAAAATGAACACTTGCATTGTTAATGCTCTCTCTCGCAGGTTCTAAAGCACATAAAAGAGCTTACAAAGTTTGTCAGATTATTTTAGTGGTAGTTTTTGAGACCTAGGAAGCTTAGCCTAAGTAGCACCTAGGCAGGTGTTGAAGATGTAATTTTGTAGTTTTCTAAAAGATTGTGGGTTTGAGACAACCTTTACTGACATCAAAAGATAATTTAACAGTGCATTTTCAGCCAAGCCCAAAAAACTCTTTCCAATATTCTAAAGTGTATGAATGGGTTGATTTTATTTGTGCAGTTGAAATTGTACACAGGAATTGGTGTTATGATGAACTACTCCTTCAGCTTTCAAATTTTCTGACTAGTCATATTTTCAGAATTTCAGCACCCAATAAGTAAATGAAGATTATTCAGAAACTCATAGCTATGCACCTACATGACTTGAAATTACAATGTGCCTATGATTTTTGGACTTGTTAGTGTTGAATTGCCATCACCCTCCCAAATTGCAGAGCATCTGCCTCTTGACTAAAGGGTTAATGCTAAGAAGTGTCAATTGAATAAAATTAAAATACAGCTTTTCAACACTAATTTACACATTGTATCTAAGTAATTTTCATGAGTAGCACTAAGTGCATCTTAAAGCAGGTGGAGCTTTCATGGCTAGATTGTGTCTGCTGGGTCAAACTGAAGGAAGAATATGTCAGTGAACAAAATGGTATGACATACAGAGGCACCACGAAGGATTTGTGATGAAGCATAAAACAGGTGAGTTGCAGAATTTGACAAGGTCCCTCTTTACAAAGTAGACCTTCTGTTGCTTACTTTTCAAAAAAATAAAATTAAAAAAACCCAAATCAGAACAAAACAACCTTCTTCCATGGATTGATGACATACCTTTATGTAGTATGAAACGGAACAAAAAAATGTTTCTCAGGAGTCCACAGCCAACCAAAATTGTTAACAAGACTTCCAAAGTGTAAAGAAGACAGTATAAAATGACAGCCATAGAAGGTGTCTCAGGTGTTCTACAAAGTGAACAGTTATGATTCTTTCTCTGTAGGGTTCTTAATCTTTGAGACAAGTAAGGATGAAGAGAAGTGGAGGAAGAGAAAACAATTTCAAACAGAATTACCATGAGGTCTCTTTGCCACAATAATTTCTGGTTGCTTAAATCCCATTGTTACAATATGTAAAAATCTTCTATTTTTCAGTCTGGTTTTTCATAAGAGCCAAAAGTTGAATGTGCATGACACAGAGCTGCTAAAGCAATCACTTAGCAAAAATTGATCAAACTGAAGTAATCTCCTTTTTTTTCTACTACAGTTATGTGCCTGCACACTTAGATCTGATTTGCTTTCATTTTTACATCAAATAAAAGCTACATATAGAAGAGAAGCAATTGAAACAAATAGCTTGAACATAGTCAAAATACATTTTTTACTAAAATTTCCATGTTTTCAAAAAGAAGACAATTACTTCTTTCAGAGACTGACAGTTTCTATGAAAAATATCTGAAAACACAATCTTGTTTAAAACAGTAATTCAAGAAAATTTCAGTCTGACATAATAAGAGCCTAACTGTACTCATCAAAAATAGATATGCACAAATGAGGAGAACATCTTTTCAGAAAATAATCTGGTTTTGGATAAATCAAAGTTAAATTGCTATATTTCCAGACTGTTGGGTTATTTACTACATTCTACAGCAAACTCACACACATATAGGGACAACCAGTACTATTTACCACACACAATTAATGAATGATTGTGAGGAAACTACTTTTTGTTAACTATTCTAAGCCAAAAATTGTATCACATCACAGTATGGGTGGGGGGGACTTCAGATCTAATTTCCCTAGAACATAGAATGTGTCTAGTACTCACGAGAAATGTTAAATGTCAAAATCTGCCCTAAGGATTTTTCTTTTGGGACCCACCCAAATGGGGACACAGACTCTTCTCCTGATCTGTTTTGGCCAGCTGTTTTCAGGGTTTTCAGGCTAAGATAAAAGAAAACTCAAAGGAATAAATGACCTCATGAGATTTCCACTCCTTAGGGTAGAAGCCAACTAAGAGCAGTTTATGATATTTCCCAGCTGTCAAAGTTGGGAAAGGAAAGCCTTGCATTAACTAATTTAATATAAACAAGAACTTCCAGACTCCATTGATTTGGCTAACATCAAGTTTGCATGTAAAGATATTCCAAAACCTAAAAAATCTGCGTTAATTTTCCACAGATATATGTGCAGTTATTCCACAAAATATACACTTTACAGAAAATATTTGACATTTCTTTCCATAATGTATCTGTTTTAATTAGTTAATGTGATAAAGGAGCTGTGTCAGTTTTCAGGTTTCTAGCATTTAAACCAAATATTTTATTTCACAAGAAAGGGAGCTGCTCTGTGGGGTAATTGTGTGGCAGGTGGCAGCCTGCTTTCTTTCAACACACACCACACACCACACATGCATTCATTAAAAAAAAAAAAAAAAAAAAAAAGAAAGAAAAAAAAAAGAAAGCACTGAATAAATTCCGATTTGGCACGATTATGTGATATGTGGCCTTGTGTTCATGGAAACTCTCACCTATTGGCACTTGCAATTTTAGTATCATGTAATTAAATTGATTTTTTTGTCAAGTCAGTTTTAAACTATGTCTTTGAGGTAAAAGGCCAGTGCATTAATCCACTGTGGTATTTATTATTTAAATACTAATCAAGAGGTCAATTAATGTTTTCATTGCTTTTGCAAATGAGTAATGGAGTACTGTTCAGAGCTCTTGGGAGAGTCTACTGTTAAATAGGAATCCAATTTCATTCCTTCTTTTCAAATGGCCCTAAATGTATTTATTATGCAGCTCTTACCTTTTTTGTGACTGGAGTGTTTCACTTGAGCTCTAATTCCTACATTCCACATCCAAGAGCTTCTCAAATATTCTAGTTCCACTTTGCAAGTCCATATCTATTTTCCTATAAAAGGGTGTGATGAATATACAGCTGATTTAAATGTATGAATGAAAGTGCCTCCCTGTACCAGACGTGAACTAGGAAGTTTCTGTTTGATTCATATTATCTACAATATTGAACAGAAGGGAAATTAAGTCAGCAAGGAATGATTAGCCCCTTTGCTAGAATTGATTTATGTGTATGGAAAAAGAGGTTTTGATATATACTCTCCTGTGTTTACTAAACATCTCTGTAAGCTCTATCTCCCCCACTCATTAGGGATAACATTATTTAATACATTTTGTGTTAAAGCCAGAATTTTCATTCCTCTATCCTATGGGAGTTCAGCTTGCACAGCTACTTCACCACATAATGGAACTCCACACTGCTATAAAGTGATTTTGGTGCAATGTTCTCCTCCTCATGGCTGTCTGTTTCATGATAACTTGTAAAAATCTTTTGTCCCCAAAGCGTGCTGGTTATCCCAGCTTGGAGCAGAGATGCCAGATGTCAGCACAGGAGAGGAACAGGTTCAAGATCTCCATCCTAGCACAGTCTTCCTCACAGTCTCTATGGCATCTGTTACTTTTTGCTCTATTTCCTTTGTTCTCTTGTGCAAAGTAGAAAAATCAGATAGACAGCCACTAATACCACCTTCTGTGAAGAACATATAGAACTTTTGTGGAAGTGATGCCTAATTTCTTCCTGCTGCTGTGTTTGGGAACAAGGCTGATTGACCAGCTAAAGTCTCATTTCACTACTGCCTCCAATTTTTTCAAGAAAGGACAAGCTATAGAAATGGCCTAGAATCTCTTAAATTGTTCAAAGCATTCTTCAAGTTAGGTCTTTTATATGATTTTGATAAATTGGGCAGTTAGACTAGATTTTTTTAATCTAAATGAGTAGCAATAAGTAACGACAAGAAAAATTTGCTTCTCCGTAACATTTTAGTGATTAAAATTATTTTTAAAAATCCCTGTAAAATACAGTTTAGAAACCATCACTACTATACTGACAAATCAAACCCAGAAACATATACCTAGAAGTGAGACTTTGGGAAGAATTGTAGGTATTTTAGCCCCTCAGAACATAAGCTTTACCACAGTATAGAAGAGAGTAGGATGAAGAGCAGCAACCATTAGAAAAAGGAATGGGAAAAAACCCATGAACACTGCAGAGCAGGAAACATGACTGAGCTCTGCACTTATACTGAAAGAAGACAGAAAATTTCCTTCATGTAGTTTCTGTAAAACAAGCCCTTTTGCTTAAGTCGAGTTGCAGACTGTCTGCCTCTTTTTTGACCTTGCTCATCCAGTCCTCATCCCTGATGTATGAAGTGCCAGGCGAGGTGCTGAAATGCAAATGGGGCTCCAAGTGAGGGTCACGTCTGCGCGTGGGAAGCTGGGACCTTCAGAGGGGCTCTGAGAGCAAATCTACCACAGAAATCCAGCATTACTGCTACTCATCAGGACAGGCATCCTCTCCAGGCAATCAAGGAGGTTGTCTATCACTTAGCAGAGGGAGTTAATTGGCATTTCTCCACATCCACTTGAAGAAGGGTGCTCAATAAGAGGATTTTCTGTCTTCGTGTAAGGGATGAAGCTTCGTCATTCTGCAACAGTTTTTTTTTTTTTTTCCATTGGCCTTTTATCTGGGACTGAGGCTTTGAAGTCTAGGGTCCTGCTGTCAGGCTTATTTCTTTTATTGGCTCTTGCTCCCTTTCAGATTAAAGCAACACAAAAAATTGAAACGGACTATTTTATTTTTTATTGCTAACGTATTTTTCACAGTTTTTTAACTTCATATTCAAAGATTTGTTCTCACAGGAAAAGAATATCATGTTCAATTTATATCACAGTAAGACCCAAAAGCTTACTTTCAGCCAAGTGCAATATGATGCTCTTGAAAAGACAATTTTACAATATATCCAACAGTTCTATTTCTGAGTGTGCTGAATGCTTGGCCAAGACACAATCTGACAAATGAAGTTCAGAATATGACTACTGCTAATTAGAGGCTGTTAACAACTGAAGAGAAGCATGTGGTACCAATGCTTCAATGCCAGCAGAGGGAAGGGCTTCCTACACGATGAGAAGTTACGCACAGGGTTGCACTGAGCAAGTCTATTGTTGTTGGCACCCATGCTGGAGGGACAAAGATCTTGTGGGCTGAGTGCAGGCACAAAGCCATCCCAACAGATGGCTTCTGTTGTGGGTACAGCTTGTGTGTTCTGTGCAATATGTCAGGGCAGTGATGCCCACTTATGACAAGTGAAGTGTCTGCTTCACCTTGATTTTCCACACTGCCATTAACTGGGTTCTCAAGTCAGTGCATTCTAAAAACCTGTTCACAGAGAGATTTGTAGGATTCCTGGACTGGCAGAGAGCTCGAGAGGCAAGAAAGGTAACAATGACATTCCCATCACCACCTTTCATCCTTCAGCCAGAAGAATCCAGTGCTACAAGCCAAAAAAAATTTGGCAGGCCTGCCAAGGTTTGTAAACATGTCAAGGAGGGGAGGAAACTGTGTGCCAGACCCTTGAATGAAAATCACACGTGGACAATTGACTCTTTGGTGCTTTAAAGGGCGAGAGCTTTTTGAGTAACTGAGGCTGCACTGTGGCAAAGCAATTCTAGACACTGGAGGTAAGCTAGATGTGCTTACTCCCCAGTAAGAAACAATACTATACTGAAAGCATTACTTGCTTTGTTATTATATGTTTTGTCTATCTATCTGCTTCACAGCAGAGAATAATATAATGCTCCTGGAAAAAAAAAGGTCCCTAAGACTGAGAATGGATAAATTATTTTCCTTAAAATGATGATAACTTCAGCTTTCTTTCCAATTATGCAGTAATTGCCCAGTGCTATTGACCATGAATAATACATGACAGCTCATGGCATAAGAACAAATGGCTTCCTGAACCACCAGATCAATGAGGTCTGGTTTCCTGTGAATTTGCCTCTTGCCTTCTTCTCCCAGCACTCACCTTGCCACAATTTGGTGCTGGCTCTTGTTGTGCTTTCTACGTGGGGCATGGTGTAATGCACCCTCCCCAGTTCTCCCACAGTGTTCCTTGCACATCAAAACACCCAGCTCCCTCCTGTGCCTCCCTTTTACCAATTGGAGATGCTGGCTGGCCAAGAGTCAGCCTGTGCTTGAAGGCAGCCTGCACCTACAGATCTGGGGTTTTTTGTCAAGCAGTACAAACAGAATGGGACCTGCCTTCTGGAGAAAAAAAACAAACAAACAAACAAAAAAAAAACAAAAAAAAAACCACAAAAAAACAAACCAAGATCTTCTTACCCTGTCAAATTTAGTTGACATTCAAATGTGAAAAGCAGGACTGCAATCACAGAAGTTTTGTTCACGTAAAAATGCAGACAAATAAAGTCTGCTTTTGGCCTTAAATCTAAAATATTTGTATTATTTTTATGTATTATTCTACCTTTGAAGCAACTCAACATTCCCTTTTTCTTTGCTACTTAACATGCCATCATAAACATTTTATAGACTCAAATTTGTCTGTTTATTATGGTTTATGTTCTGTACAGAGGCAGTCCCTGACACTCTTCCTTTGCTTTTCAACAGAGATTTACTAGAAAAGGCTGAAGAGCATTGTTAGGGAGGCCTTGGGATATACAGTATATCATTATTCCAAGCACTTATTCCATTTTCATTACTTAACTCTGCTTTCCAAACAAACTCTCTGTCATATAACAAAATGTAATGTACCTTAATAAATATTTTCCTTTCATTTAGATTCTATTTTCTCCAACAATTGCAACCATCATTTTAAATGAGGTTTTCCTTCAGAAGAAGGAATAGAGGAGGCTCTTTCCTATTCAGTTGGAATTATACAGATCATAAAGTCAAGAAAAAATGGAAATCGAATTAAATTGTGAAACACAACCTTCTTGTGAACCCTTGTAATTCATTGCTTGTGGAGATCATTATTATTTAACCAGAACCCAAGAGAGAGCACTCCAGAGACAGAATGTAAATCTCCTTTCTGTACACCTTGCTATACATGATCCTGTATAAAGCTTATCATTAGATTGCCAATAGCTTGTTGAAGTCTGAAGGGACAGAAGATGTTTTCTGATATTTGGTTCACTTGAGAAGCTTATTCTTGGTTTCTGTTGATTCTGTCTGATGTAGGGCAGCTACATCAGGAAATGTTCTCTTCTCTGAGTGCTAAACAAAGGTTACTTGAGAAACACCATGCATTTGTCTTACCATTTTATGTGATTATCTATGAAAATCATGTTTAATATTTTTCATATAAATAGCCAGGCATTTCTCCATCCACTGTAACACTTTCAATGCTCAAACCAAATATAAATCCATTCATTCTGACATGCAAAGGAACAATATTCATTTCATCATTGATTTCTGTTTATGTTTACTGTTCATCAATAGAAATGTATTTCTGTAATGCAGTCATCTGTGAAATTCTACATGGTTTAGTCCACAGCTTCATTTGTTTAGTGTTCTGGACCAATAACACATGTACCTCTCTTGTAATAAAGTGGATGTGTGAAAATTAACTACTCTAAACCTTATTCACCCTGCACAGTTTATTTATTTAGGTTTTTCTAATTTGCCTTCTTTATTTTTATTCTTTTTCGTAACCAACACCCATACTTTAAGAGGAGAAACCTTATTTAATTTAAGACAAAAATGTTACAGTTTACCAGCTGAACAGATTGCTGGGCATTCATTCCTCCCTGCCCTCAGAAGTTGCTAAAGGAGTAGAGAACAGGTAGCAGCAGAGTGAATGAGATGTTCACCACTTTGGACAGACAACTAATTACTCTTATACTTGCAGACCTATCTTGGTAAAATTCCTATTGATTTAAATCCAACCAGATCTATTTCTGTTAGTTTTGCTATTGAATATACTTAAGGAAGAGGTGTAGAGTTTGCAGAGGTCAGACCCATAGTTAGATGGAATTTTAGGCAGATGGATACATATAAATCTTTGTGAGGCTTAACCCTTCCTTTGAGCAGTACTGAGTAAGGGACTGGTAATCAAAAGCAATACCCCCTGAATTTCTGGCCACTTGGAACTGAGCCACATCTCCATAAACAATTGTGAATTCATTTGTAACTCTATAGGTTAGAATAATCAATATAAATGGGACCATGGCATTTAGTAACACACATGAAGCGTTTTAGTATGGAATAATTTAAGACAGCACTTGGCAAAAATCAACAGGCCAAATCTAACTAAATTTACCCATGCCAAAGAGGGTCTTTAATGAGATTTGGATGCCACTTTTGCCAAAAAAATGCTTAATCTACTGGCATTTCATAGAAATCATAACGATTTCCCAAACATGTAAAAAAATTTATATCCTTGTGTTCAGCATTCTATTTTTTTTAGCTGCTTGATAAAAAAAAAAAAAAAAACACCAAAAAAACAACAACCCAGGACTTTTATTGAGAAATCCCTGTATTCTTACTTTATAAGTGGCAGCTAATAATACTGACACCCTTCAATATTCCACTCACTTGAACACAATGAAAACCCATGGGGAGATAATTTAAGAAAATTAACGATATGGATCTAGCACGTAAAATTCTGAATATCCTGAATGGGCATTTTGAAAGAGTTTTTTGATATATATCAGGCATTACAGTAAAATCTCTTTAGTGAATTAGAATTTTCCATCCTATCACACTGAGAGCCATGCAATGCGTAACAAAAAGGTATTATGCTTGATTTGGTAGCCATGAGGAACTTGCATCTATCAATCACATATAGACTGAATACAACACACACACCAGGCACCTTTGGGGAACATAAAGCTGTGAAATGTAGTTAGAGTGTAACAGTACAGTTAATTTCTACTATTTTAGTGTTATATTCCCAGGCTGTCTTTAGACAATCATTCTTTAAAGGAAATTTAATTGTTTCAAATCCCTTATGATTCTTGCCTGTACGTGAAAGGACACATTGAAAATAAAAACAAATTCAGAATGACACAAAGCTCCTGCTTTTATTCTGCAGCACTATTCTTGGCTTCTTATTTAAATATTATGCATTTAACTATTTAGTTTCTCTGCCAGAGGAGGTACTTGTGTTGTTGCCCATAGGTAATTTAAATTGGAAAGAACACACATAGGAAATAATTATCAGATTATATAAGCATTGATGGCATGCTGGCCTAATTTTTTGCATCCTTAGGTTTTGCTAAAAGACCTTTTAGTGCTAAAAGACTGAAGGATGAGCTTCAGTGGAACTATTTTAAAAACATTTGTGCAGTAGGTCTGTTTATTGCATTTAAAATGAAGAAAAAATCTTCATATTTTATTTACTAAATTATATTAAATTGAGTTAGTGTTTTTCTTATATATATATGTTCAGAAATAATATTTTACCCTTTCACTTTAAAACCTTGATAATGAAATGTATAAATTGTTATAATCCATCATAGATAACATACTTATTCTTCACCCAGATCATTTTCTGAATGCTCTTATTCAAGGAATTCATTGATTTGGAAAGGAAAATAAGGTGTGTTATTGTTTTCATTAAGTAGCTAATATGATAGACTAATAGACTCCAATTTAAAGAAAATGCATCTGCTGTGAAGAATTGTTTTTCCATTTCTGACTCAGGGAAGGAGAGTATATTGTTAATGGAAGCATGTGTGTCTATTAATCTAATATCCTTGCATGGATAAAGGAGTATATTTGTAAAAAAAAGAAAAAAATAATAGAGAAGATCTACTACTACTTGAATCAGAGTAAGATTTCATTTCCCAAAAGAAGTTGATCTTTTCTAATTCCCTGAGAAACTATTTAAATGAGGTCTCATTAGCCTCAGTGATTGGTGCTCAAGGTGTGCCGCTAGGTTTGCTAACCTTTAGATGAAATCCCTGGAGGTTCCTGACCTAGTTCTCCTGTGCTGACCATCTAAAATATGATCTGATGCTTGCTGTGCTTAAGGTAGCCCCAGCACCAGTATAATTAGTGAGCCTTAAGCTATTTACAGCTTGAAAAGACAAGAAACCATTCATATGGAAACTCACACCCATGGTGGTGTCTCTCCAAATGGAATCAACAATCATAGGGTGAAACCCTGAGAGCTTTTTACATACCTTAGAAGATTAATTTCCTATTTAGCTCTCTCACTTCAAAAATATTGATGTTTATAAATACAAAATATTATGTAGACAAAGCAGAGGTACACATTCTTAATAATGGTGCAAAGAAGGACATGAGAATAGTATCTGTCAGCATTTCTACAACTGCAATTATTATTTAACTCTGTTGGGAACAAAAGATATTCAAATACTATGAAGGTATTTGAATTTTGGTAAGTTTTATGTATGTTGGAAAGAAGCAGTCATCTCTAGCTAAATAAAAATGAAGTCCCTCTGGGCTTTGTTCTGAGCAATGTCACTGAATGTTACAGAAAATTCAAGTCAAGTTATGGCTCATATGTCAACTTGATTTATAAAAACAAACAGTCAGAGAAGGGCTTGGGTTTGAAGGCACCTTAAAGATCATCACCATAAAATTCCAATCCCCTGCCATGGGCAAGGAAACCTTCCACCAGACCAGGTTGCTCAAAAACCCTATCCTGCCTTGCCTTGAACACTTCCAGGGATGGGGCATCCACAAGTCCTGTTTGTTATAGACCAGTGTGTTCTGAAAACATAAATAAAGAAACCTGTAATTCAGACGACTGCATACAATATTTTTGTCATGCCATGAGTCTTAACAGCTTCTCTAATTGCACTTCTATGGAATACAAAAGAAGTATGGAAAACATCCAAAGTGTTCCAGTCCTCTGCAGTTTCACCCCCAGACTCTCATTTTCCTTCTATCCTTAGTGGCACTAAGAAGCCAAACTCACTGACTTGGCAGAAAATGCTGACTAAATAATTTGCAAGGAGCCCATTTGCAAGGAAACCAGCAGCTGAGCACTCAAGCCCTTCTCCACTGCTGCTCCATTACAGGAGAAGAGGTGAGTGGCCACTGGGTGTTTGCAGTGCTTCACACTCTGATTTCTGTGTAAGATGAAAATAAATAAAAGACTCCACTTATATGGAATGTTTCACTTTATTCTATTCTACTACAGGTTATTTTACAAGAGGCTGGGTATAATCCAAGTTCCTGTCCTGACTGTTTGAGTCCTCTAATACAGCCCTGAATGTTCTTTATTCCTGCTGGAAAAAAACAAATAAATAAGCAAACCAAAAATTCTAATTAAGAAATACTCCATACCTCACAGGAAAGGACTTTCCACTATCATGGTAAAAAAGAAGGAGACTAAATTTGAGAAACTGCTAGAGAACTTAGGAGACTGTGTTGTTCTAGTTGGACTCATTCTCTTAACTCAGTTTTAAGTAATATTTTTTTTTTAATCTTCCCATGGATAATATTTACTGAATCCACTGCTTGCTGAAATAATTCTACTGTAGTTGGATGGGCATTGGATCAGTCTTACCATGAACAGATGTGTTATGGCTAGAGGGAAATTAATATAAGCAGCAAGAGGTTGTAGTGAATCATAATTTCTCTCTACATTCGGCTCAAGCTGTGTCCTGACGGATGTACAACACTTCCTAGTGCTGTGTGCTCTGCCAGCAGCACTGCAGAGCATATCACAGGGACACACTTTTGGGAATGCTAACTCAGCCTTTTCAAACTGCATCCCTTTGATACACTTGTCTGCCTAAATACAGCCGTCCTGCTTTGATCTGGCTGCCAAAATAACTGTGTCGTGACGCTTTTTCTTTATCTCAGTTCAGCTTCTGGACAGCAGATTTTAAGAGCATCTGCAGCTACAAAAAGACCTTAACCTTAATACAAGGGCATTTCCCAACAAAGTAAGTAGAAAATTCATAAAGATGCCATATGGGTATTACAAAAGAATTAATTATTCAGATTTAAAAACTAGATCCATTCACTCCTCAGAGAACTTTTATAGACCCAGATAAGAAGGACATCTCAACAGGTATCTTCTTTCTAAGTATTATATTTACAGTCATGTGGGTTTAAAATAGAAATAAATCATTTATCCTCTCTATTCTGTTCTCCTCTGAGACTCTACTCTCTTAGTATTTGTAGCTGCCTTGGTTTGGATTGATATTCAGCATGTAGAAACACAGAGACAAGCTATCCTGAAACACTTGTGTGTATACAAGTGGATAAGCCTATAACATATTGAATTTATATATAAATTAATTAGTCTGAACTGTAGAGGCATATTCTAACACACTAGCATGGCAAAATCACATCCCTCTCAATAATAGGGCTCTATAACCCTAACTTGTGCTCCTGGAAGAAAGAGCAAACAGCTCTTTTTCCACCTTTTCCTGGAAAGAAAATGCCTCTGCATTCTGGACATTATGGGCAGACAAACGATCTTGCTGTTCCTCACATCTTATAAGTTTTAGTTTTTTCAAGGAACATTTTTGGCCAAGAAAAGAGTTATCTTCAGGTAGGTTAAGATCTACAAAGCTTCTTTTTTATAAAAGTTTTTACATTATGGGATCACAGACTGCCTGAGCTTGGTAGGGACCTGCAGAGCTGATCTTGTCCAGTCCCTCTTCTCAAGTAGGGCCACCTATAGCTGTGTGCCCAGGACCATGCCCAGGTGGCTTGGTTGCTTATCTCCAAGGATGGAGATTCCACAGCTTCTCTGGGAAGCCTCTGGCAGGGCTCAGCCACACTCTCATGGAAAAGTGAAAATCAAAACATTGTGATTACTGAGAATATTTTTTTTTCCTCCAAATCTTCAGGTCTTGCAAAGCCCTCCAAATACATGTGTATCAAATGCTGAGTGTGATGTCCAGACCTGCTCTCTTTTAAAATTTCATTTTTTTTTTTACAGACGGTTTATTTAATTTCTTGTTTCATAATATCTGCTTTTTTGATCATGTTCTGGATATTTTTTTTTATTCTTAATAAGGACCAAAATAGAAATACTTGTATGTATGCATCTAAATTTAGCATAAAAATCCAGTCAACTTATGGGTGATGCAGTGTGCTCAAGAACTGAAAATCATTTGAGTGCATATTGCATAACAGTTTTCACAGTATTCCCACAGATTTCTACAGTATATTTCACAGGTTAGTTTCATATTTGATCCATCTGATAATGGTCTGGATGTTGTAATTAAACAGTTGGAATTTTGAAGGAAAAATAACCCTAAAGCCATTTTCAGCCTCCTGTGATGTACTTACTGTCCATTAAAAATGGTCTATAAACTCTCTGCAATACCTGAACACTGCACAGTAGTTTTTCCAAGTGAAGCAGGCATCTTCCTTCCCACCAGACTTCTATGCTGAATTTGCCCTTTGAGGTTTTGGAAGAAATCCAGAACACTAACTTTGTAATCACTTGATCAATAAGTTCCTTTTACCTTCTTTTTCCTTTATCATGAGCTTCCTGTCAAAGCTTATAGTTTCCATTGATGGAAATACTGCAATAATATCCACTTGTTTTTAACCAAAAAATAAGGCAGTCTACATATGAAATGATGAAAGGCCTCATTACACACCAGAGCACAAGTAAACTACCTTGCTGAAATGGAAGAAATTATACTTTGCTACCAAAAGTTTAAATCTACTGAGAAGTGATTTGATCTACCTTGGGCAGTACTTATTCCTAACAGAAAGAGCAAAGTTGTATGCTTGGTTTTGCTCTACTCCAGAAGCAACACAGAGAAATTTGTTCTACTAAAGATTAGACAGAAATAAATATAGAAAAATGGTTTTTTGGTGGTTTTTTTTGAGTGGTTAAGTTATGAATGTATGAGTGGGCTGTCTACTCTATTCCAAGTTTAGCCAAAATGCAATCTTTCTTTTCCTGATGGTTATTCAGAAACAAACAATGAAATTAGGGAAATAAAGAAAAAGGAAGGAGGATGAAGCAATGGATCTTATTACCTCACAAGGACCATCTGATGGGAAGAAGAGGAAGAGTCTAAGTAGAGGCAGAGAATCTAATAAAAAAGCTAGTGGTTTGGAAGAGATTATTTCAAAGTACTCACAGTTAAAAAACGCAGGGTTCTGCTTATATTTAGGAGTGAAAAATAATTTCTGCAATAAGGAAAGCAGCAGTGAGGTTTAGTAGTAGTTTTTTCACTGCCTTTTAGGAAGTACTAGACAAAAGCCCTATAAATAATATGTTCTCCAGTAAATTGTACCACAGGAAAACATCTCCCTCCTTATACAAGGGTCACTGAAAATCAATACAGTTCCCTCTAAAAAGCTCTCTACAATGTTTTAACACTAACAGGTGATGGTTCAACTTGTTACAGTTTATGGATAAGCAGCACACAAGAATCACACACACACACAAAGAACTGAAAAGAAATGGCTGGCAGCACTTCCAGAGGGATCTGACAAAAATAACTGTGGGTCTTCTGATGGATGTTAATGTATTAACTCTGGGAGAAGAGCTGCAGTTAAAAACTGTGCAAACAGGGGAGACCAGTTTTGATGGGAAATCCTAAATCGATAGACTATTTATGGTTTTGGACTCCCAAGCCTTGGGTTCAACACCCTCTCCCACAAAATTCCTGTATCCAAGCAGGGATGTTATGGTCTGGATGGGTGAACCACCAGATGAGCAAAAAACTTGATGATACACCCCACCAAAAGTTAATGGTTGAAGTTTTTGAGACCTAAATGGGTAAGGCCCTGACCAGACTGGTCTGACCTCATACCTGACCCTGCTTGTAGGGCAAGTTGGACTTGAGACCCCCAATCACTGCTTCCAACCCAAATTAGCCTGTACATCTATGATCCTATATAGTAATTATTATGACAAATAACTGACAATGCTAATATCTAAATTATAGAAAATACATTTCAATGTTTTTCTGTTCCTGTACTGCTCATGAAAATGCATTATTGTAGACAAAATGAATTAATGTTCTCATCTATGCAGGGCATTTCACTGCTATGCATTTAATATAATCATCTGCATTACTAACTTCCTGCTTCTTTAAATAAAACAATTTGCCTGGCTAAAAACAAAGACTAACTTGTCTAACACCTTGATGAAGATGAGGAATGATGTCCTCTTACCTTGCTCATCCTGTGATAATTCATACTCTTTTGACCTAGTGGCAGAAATTTGCACTTCAGAACATCTTCACAAATTGCTTTGCATACTTAATTCACTGAACTGACAGCAGTATCTGAGGGTAATTTGCTCTGCCTTTGCTCTTGCTAGGAGGCCTTCAGCAGAAAGCCTCTCATCAGCTCCAGGGGTTCCTGTCTGTGACAGCCCAAATGGAAAAGAGAAGCTATAATATGCTGTGAATGCATTTTATTTTCATTTTACTTGTCTTTAATTAGGAACACATGAACTCAAGATAAAAATGCTCATCCTGGGGAACCAAATTGAGCTTGCACAGCCTCTCACAGCCTCTCACAAATTTAAATATTTGGAAAGGAGATTTCAAATACTTTGCTGAGAAGTGCTCTAGAATCTGCTTCTGTATCACATCCTAAATTTCTATCCCAAATTAACTAAAGCCCATTTTTTAACTGCTTCATCTTTTGTCAAGAGGTAACATGAATAAAAGCTTAGAATCCCCTATTATAAAAGCCCAGATTTTGAGTACTGTTTGAAGATAGGCTATTTCTGGCTATAGGCTATACCTGGATTTCTCCAAATTGAGTAAGCAATGTGCTCTTTTTCTATTTGTTCTCTAAAATCACAAGTCTGGCAACAAATGCAGTCATATCTCCCTTTCATTAAGGCCTCCACCAAAATAAACTTTCCATTCTCTAACTATTTTAATAGCTCATTCCTGCACCTTCTCAAGCTCAGATTCATCCTCTTGAGATATGGTTGCTTAGAAAAATTCCTAGCACCTCAACTATATAGTGGCATTTACTGCTGCTAAACTCAGTATTAGACAAATATTTCACTTTTGGCCCTCACTGTTTGAGAAACTTTGGACATTGCCATGATTTCTTTTTTAATAAAAAACTCTGCCTTGAAGTATAACACAATATTTGGAGGAGGGGATTTTCTATTAACTTTTTCATGAAAATTGGCAGTGCAAGATTTATGTAAGTGGAGTACTTGTGTTCCAACATTGTTAATATGACTTTTGATTAAATTATTATTGCTTTCCTATCAGTGTTGCCTACTCTCATTGACAGGTAACCCTGTTGATTGGTATTATATTTACATCTATATTTTAATACATAAATCCTCAGTATCTGTGTCAGAAGACTGCCTGCAAAAAAAAAAAAAAGGATAAAACTGAAAGGTCTTCTCTGACAGTTTAGATTGACAGAGAGCTTTGCTGATAGATGGGAGCAGGGTGGCCTTTTTTGTTGTTGTTGTTTTTGTTTGTTTGCTTTTTAATAGGCATAACGGTACCCATCTGTTTCTAGATTTAGAGTGAAGATTTACTCTAAGAAGTAACTTTGTAAAATTGGGCAATTGGTATCATGGGGCTTTGTGTTCATTTTCCCAGTGACTCAAGAGAACACTTGTTCAGTTAGCAAGTTCTAAAAAAAGAGAAAGACTGAGAAAAGGGTTTTAACTGAGCTTTGTACATATCTGAGATGTAAACATCCAGCTGAAGTTTACTGTGTATTACCACTGGCAATAAGGAATCTGTAACTGCAAAAAAATCATTGTTGCTGCTATGTGACCTGGTGGTTCATTCAACCCTATCAAATTTCTGTTGGTTCTGCAGTGCAAACGTTTGTTTCTCTCTACAGGTGGATGCCACGATGACGGCAGTGCGATACAAGATGTGCCAATAGCTCACTTGGAATTCCTGCATGGAAATAGGATTTTTGTTTTGTTCAAACATCTCTAGCTACCTGCCTCCCAGCTGAAATTACAGCCTCCTCCTAATCAAAAATATCCACACTCTGCAACCTGCACTTTCATCCGTCACTTTTCGCAACCATTGGCCAAACTGCTTTTGCTGAGTGTTTTTTCCCCATCCTGTTTTTTCTTTCTGACTTATGCAAGAGATGATAATTTAGAAGGAATATCAAGTAGTAACTATTTCTTTCCAACATTTTTATTTCTCATCCTGTTGCATATCACAGCTTTTTCTCTTTCTCCTCTCTTCCTCACTGCCACAATATCTGCATGTATATTTATTACCTCTACTAATCTTAAAGAAAAAAGTAAAACATACTTGCATTTCTCACAGGATATTACTGTAGATTTCCACCTTTGATGCGAAAGAAAATTTTTTTTAACATGTTTTCTGAACTAATACTTTTCAAAAGAAGCACCCTATAATACATAGCATAACCTATGCCAAATTACTGGACTAGAGGAAAAAATGTCTCAGACATGGCCATGAAATGAAGATAGATTTCCCTTTCATTTCTTAAAATGCTCTCCAAGACCACCCTGTCCTATTTCACATGGGACAGCTATGATCCACTACGAACAATTCTCCTGATGACATAACAACATGGCAGTAAGGAAGAAAGGCAATGTGAGAAAAAAGGAGTTTTTTGTTACACAAAAGAATACCACCACAATATTTTCATGATTAAAATCGGGGAAAAATAATTGAAGACTAATTTCAAGTCTCTGTTGGGAACCACAGGGTTTCTTTGCATACTGGAAGAGTTGTCTGAGAAAACTAGGAATTAAAAAAGTATTTGGAAATATCCCTTTAAAAAGTTTTGATGCTACTTAATGAGGAGTGGTGATCCTTGCCTGCAAATGTTTCACTCTAGTGTTAATTTAACAAGCCATCCTTCTGGTCTCTGTAACACAAGAGCTACTCTGTGATCTGTTAAATGATCCCCAATATTTATGTCACAGTTGATTTAACAGGAAATGTGCTGCTTCCTGGGATATTCCTGCATGCATACACTTCAATAGCACAGCACAATGCAATCTCAGAGATTACTCTGCAGCCACTGATTATGTGGAAAATAACTGAGGTTCATACTTGGCACCTACTGCCTTTGCACTATTTTGGGGGAGGGAAAAAGAAGCCTGTGAGCCAAGAGGAAACATTTTCTTTACTATTCAGGCTGGCATGCCACAAGTGATATCTGATGTGGAAATATTAATTACTTTAGTCTTTTCTTGAAAATCTGCCCTAACAGTAAATAGTAAATGCAGAAATATGTTTAGTAGCTTTAGTCAAGATAGTTTTATCCTATTCTCTTCAGGTTCCCCTTCTCCCTGCTGCAGAGTTGTCGTTCTCAAAGCTTCTCCAGGACATCACTCAACACGTCATCTGCTCCATTTAGTGACTAAATACAAGCCCTTCTCTTAGAAACCCTGATATTTTTAAGACATTTCCTTCTATGACCTTTTTTTTTCCCCCCTAAATTCTCCATCCCCTGAGTTCCTCCATTATCTTATACATACAATTTTCCATGTTCTTCCTCTGATGTACAGTGGGAACTCTGCTAGATCATTCTCCTGGCTTCCTTTCCTCTTTTGTTTGTCCCTATTATTTTCTCCAAGATTTAAATTTAAAAAAAAAAAAAGGAAAACACACACAAACCCCAAACCAAACAAAAAAACAGTGATGAGTAACTTTAGGGTTTCTTTCTCCTCTAAAATAACTGTCTAAACAATAGCTTTGTCTGACATCTCCACAGCCTAAACCTGACAAAGAACTAAATTCCTACTTGCATCTTCCATCCCTTTGTCTTCCTTGGGTGATAAAATTAAATTTCATTATATTCTCTCATGCCTATCACCTGCTTCTCCTTTCTGAACTTAGATCCAAGCTGATGGGTATGTGAAATTACTTGCAATCATTTTTAGGTATCTACATCACTACATCTGAAGACCTCTTAGAAAGACAAACTAGCACACTCATGCAGCTTTTCAGAAAGATGCTTTGGGTGCCTTCCTTAGGGCTAATTAAATACAACACAAAGTATCTAACTCATACTGTTTTATCCTACTGAATCTCACTGTGATTTAGCCTGTCCTTTATGCATATGATTTGAATAGCTATTTAGATTTTTGCTGTTCCACATCTTAACTATGCAATTATTTTCCAATCTGGCCTTGACACTGTAGAACTGATCTTTTGTGAGATGCAGACAAGGTAAACTTCCAGCCTCATTTCTTTAAACTCAAGGAGTTGTAGTGAAAAGTTCTTAATTTTTTTAACCCCAAATTCTTTGCTGAATCAATCCAGCTACATCCAGCATCTTTGCTGCTATAGGGTCACATCAGCTCTTAGAGGTTTTTTAATTCTTTAGTGGTATTAAATATGCAAGAAAAAAAAACCTTCTTCTAAACTCTTTTGGTCTAATACTGTGTTGTATGGAACAATCTTCGGTGGCTGAATTTCTTTTTCTTGATTCTGTGGTTTATTCAGCCCCTATCTCTGCACATTACAAATGCTTTTGAAAGCTATTATCTTTAACATTTTTGAAAGCTATTATCTTTAACATAGATGCACATAAAGATTCTCCAGATGTGTCTACAGTTAATAACTATTAATATTTTTTTTTGATTATAAAACCCTGATGATCTATAAAAAGTGTAACATGTACTGGATGTCACTTTACCATAATGATTAAAAAAATGACCTAGAGTTCATCAGGAAAATCATGAGAATCATGAGAAATCAAATAAAAGTTCATAATTTCCTTGTTGCAATAATCTTGAAGTATATTAACAACTTGAAATCTATCTGAAACATTTTTGTTTATTATCTCTTTTAGGCCCCCTGAAATCGATGTGCTTACTGTTTGGCATGAGCTTACTTCTCAACTCAGTTGCTCATATCCACAGTGGAGACAACAAAATCTAAATGGATAGGAAAAAATCTCCAGATTTAGGAGAAGAAATAACACTGATAAAAGAAGCTTTGGGAGACCACACTGAAACCCTCCCTACGAGTTATGTACATCCACTTAACAACAGTAAAAAACAGCTGCATATATTCACCATGAAAAACATCTAGGGAAAGAAAAAGATCTAGAAAAAAGTTATAATCTTTAATCCTGAAACTTCCCATACAAGCGAATGCTTTGCTTCTGTACCTTGCAGCTAAATTTATATGGGATGGGAGGAAGATGTGCCCTTCAGTGCTCTCAGTATGAGCAAAAAAGTACAATCCTATGGTATGACAGCAGTTATCAACTTGCATGGGTTTTGTCCATTCAGGCACCACCTGAATACATGACTGAAAAATAAACTGCTCTTCATTTCATGCCCTGGGACCAGGCATCCTGGACTTAATCCAAGTGATTTAAGGAAAGAGTCTGAGATTTTTCGGTACAAACTAGCTTCCGGAATGGTTTTCTTTTGGAGAATAGAATTCTAAAGGTAAGAGGGATCAAAAATGATCTAAGAATACTCCTGTAAAATCCATGAATTCCATATTAGGTCCATATGAATGAGCCCACAATTAGGAGGGAAGAAAAGGGCAACTTTACCTATAAGGTTGCATTCCAATGAAAATTATTTTTTAATCTCTTACTGACTACTACAGAAACATGTTGGACTAATTTTAATAAATACCTGAGGGCTTTTCCATATAAACCAAGGTATAAACACATAGTGCTACTGATTACTATTACATTGTGGAGAAAAAAATACTGGATCATTAAATCTTTAAACATGAAAACCTTGGTCTTTCCTTCACTTGGTGCTCATTCAAATAGAGGCACAAAATCTCCAATTAAACAAGACCAGTTGTCTTCTAAGTGTTAATTTTTGTTCAGCTTGTGTTTGCCTCTATCTCCATCCTGACTTTTGTGCCTCTTTGGGAAACATCTATTGAAATATGGCCTAGAATTAAGGAGTGGAGCCTCTGGGGAGCTGCTAGACCAGGGGTTGACTGTCAGTGCTCTCAAATGCCCTCATCAGTCCCGGACAGACAGGTTAAACAGCTGCAGTGCCCCGCAGACGTTTTTCCTGGGCTGCAGTGCCCAGCTGCTCGTGTGCACCCTGGAACAGGACAAGGATCCTCAGGGGTGGACAGATGCAGAAAGGTCTGTGCTCTGTTTGGGACACTGTCCCAAGCCCCCAGGCTCAGAGTGGAGTTATTGTTGTAAACACTGCCTTATTTGCCTTAAGTACTGGAGCAGGACTGGCTGCAGCCCTTGCACCCTCTGCCTGCCGTCACCCACCCAGCGCACTTGCCGTGGGAGGGCCTGCCTCAAGCCTCCAGCCCCTCTCCTGTGGAAAAAATTATGGGGTCTCCCTCTAAACTCTCACCCCTGTTGCTCTTGTGCCTAAGGGGGTTTTGTGGGGCATAAGGGCCCCTCTCCAACCTCGTGGGTGTGAGGCTGTCATGTGAAGGAATCTGCCTGTAGAGCACCAGCTCCAGAGCAGGGATGGGGGACAAGGCTGGAGGCTTGCTCATCTCCAGGTAAAACAAAGCCAGTTTATCATTAAAAGAGTCTGACTCACTGTTCCAAGAAAATTAGTGGCTGTTTAAACACAAGAACCAGGGATTATGATTCCCATCCCTGTTTTCTGAAAGCAAAAGTCTATCTTACAGTGAGGAAAACCCCCCATTCTTTAAGCTATATTTCATCAATATGATCATCTCATATGCATCAGAAATGTACATGTGACAAACTTGGAGCATGCAAGGGGAAGAATTTAGAGCAAAATTAATAGGAATATTACGAATGTAGAAAAGTCTAAATAGTCCACATGCAGCAGGATTCATGCAATGTTTTCCTAGAAAGGCATCTATCTTGACTGAGGGGAAATTTGTATTGCTTAACTATTTTTTAGCTTTTTAGAAAAAGAATTAAACTGAAATAAAATTGTGCATCAAGGTTTTAAACCACATGCAGAGATGATTGTGAGGGGCAGGTGATGAAAGCTGCAATCACTGTAAGTGGCATATAACAGGACCTGAAGTTTTATGAATAGACAAGAAATCTCTCTCTCTCTCTCTCTCTCTCTTCTATACCTGCCTATCCTCTTCTTGTACCCTGCAAGACTGTCTTGGTTAGGAATATCTGAATCACACTGGACCACCAGCAGTTCATGAAAACCTGTGACTGCAGCTGAGACTGGGCTGTGGTCAGTGACTCCTGGAGCTGGGTAACATTTCAGGCTGCAGAAGAGTTACAGGATTGCGTTCCTCAGAGATCTCTGCTGTATGGTGCTGCTTATTCTGTGGCTTTTCTTATTTGGCCTAGAGACACATTTCTGTAGTTTATGCAAAGCAGAAGTCAATGAAACACACTCTTCTCCAATCACAGTTAATCTCATGTTGGTTTTCTTCCCTGCTGCAACATATTTTACTTTTGTTTATAACAGAAACAAAGCAAAAAAAAAAAATAAAAAAAAAATCCCCAAATAAATATATGGAAAAATCCCCTTGGTCTTTGGAAAAATTTCTTTGAGATTATATATTGCCTAATGCACTAATATACACAGTTCAAAGAAAAATAATGGGTGCATTGTCTCAACAAGGCAAATTTAAACATTTAAATCATTGACATGTACTAACACACACACAAGGAGAGTCATCTTGGTTAGTTAAAAAACACAATAAAATTTCCCAACTGTAATAACAGCGTTGAACTTCTAAAGGTGATGGTGAAAGAGAGCCAGCGAGCAAAGGTGATTAAAGGAACGTGTACAGGTGGCAATGGCAGATGCAGGTGGAAAGTGCCAGGAGGAGGCAGTCAGGAATATTTTGGAAAGGTGCACTCTACCTGTGTAGCCCAGCGAATTGTCACCGTTATCAGAGGTGGGGAGTGGTGTCCCGCTGTCGTTCCCCCTCTCTAGGTCTTCGGAGGCTGTCGGAAACAACACCAGAGCTGCTGATGGGGTCACAGGAGTAACAGTAGTTGCCATTTTGATCACAACACGTCCAGACACAATCAAATCCACACATGACAGCAAGAGCCACAGTGCCAGCGCACGGCACACCTCGTCCTTCCCCTGCCTGCGGAAAGCCACTGCCGGGAGCATTGCCCAGGGTCCCCAAAAAGCTGCCCGCTGTCCCCCTCTCCCAGTGTCTCTCTGCAGCCAGCCAGGCTCAGTGGCCACCCTGCTAACCAGCCAGCACAGGCTGCGGGGAGCATATGGGGATGGGAAGGCAGGGGAGCTGAATGCTAGCATTGCTAATTTTCCACCTTATTGTTAATCAAAGCTATTGACTGTGATCACTCCCCATCATCGCTTCATCTCCTGGCAATTACAGACCCAGGGGACTTCACCTCTTTGTGGGGAGGAGGCGGGGGAAGACTGGGGCTTGGCGAGCACAGAGGGGGCTGCTCTACCTCTGCTGGGAGAAAGGGAAGGGGAAAGGGGTAGAGCCCTCTTGGAAAAGGCAACAGTTTAGCATCACACGGAGTAAGATGCATTTTCCACTAAAACAATCGCTCCATTTTAATGTCACATTGGAAAAAGAGAAGAAGCGAAGGCAGCTGGTCAGCTAAACACATAAATGAACATATGTTTTAAGACCCCAAGATAAATTGCTGATAAAAACACCACAAAGCACCGTGAATATAACTCATAATAATGAACTACACAATTCGAAACAAAAAAATAAAATCAAATCCCAGTTGCTCTGACAACAAAACTGCACAACCCAAAGGAATTTACCGACAATATCCCTACACCTTTTTACTCTCAATGTAAAACTGTTTATTAAACTTAAATCCTATTTCAGTTTACTCTTGATAGTACACTGTCCAACAGATAACATTAGTATTTTGTTTATAAGAAAACTTCAAGAAGCAAATGTCTTTGCCAAATTAACACTGCCACAACAATAGGCTGCTTTTCCCCCCTTTTTTCTCTGTTGACAGGTGTCAGATAATTTATTAATTATTGCAAAGACATGTTTGCCCCCTCAGACAGATTCTGAACTTCTATAATGACTGAAAATAACAGTTCCTTTTCAACAAAATCCACACTGCTAAAAATTATTCTGAACTTTCACAAAACACCTAAAGCAACTGTATATGAAACAAAACAGAAAAACAACCATAAGTGGATTTTTTTTCTGGATGCTTAATTTTGCTAGCTCAGTCACTCTCATTTTTAACATGCAATGCCTAACATTTTTCTCCTTTTGTTTGCTAAACAATCTTAGAGACAATATCTTTAAAAATCAAAATCTTTTTAATGAGTTACAAAGGAAAAATACTAAAAAAACCAAAATCCTCAAGACTGACCCACTCAAAGGGACTTATTGGAAAAAAATATTCCTTTAGAAAAGTCAATTAAAGGATTGATAGCATGCCTTTCAAAATACTGTCGTGCAAATTAAGAAAATAAAAGGCCAAACAACAAAAAAGCAGCCGAGCACCAAGATGATGTTTCATCTTGGCAGATGAAAGAAGTGAAATATGTTAGTTTATTGGCCCATTCATCTTTGCTGGCTCACTAATGGCCAATGTCACGTACATTTTTAAAATCTGCTCTGAAAATAACTGTAGATTGACTGGATCAACACTCTGTTTCTCCAGATTGCTCCCTCATTTGCATTCAGAGGTTGATTGGGTCAAAGTTTTAAATTACTGCAGTAAGGGACAGAAGGACGGGACTTTTTATTAATTTAAGTGGCAGAAGCTATGCCTACCTTTTTTAGTGCAAAGGTTTATAACCAGCCACAGGGAGCCCAGACCAAATTTAACCAAAGAACCTTCTGATCATCATTCTGAGAGATTGATTGCATTGTAGGAGATTTAACCACACACTACTCAAAATTATTGAGGAGGAAGAAGATGCACTGAAAGCCACTGGAAGTGTTTTGTGTGTCACTGTAACGTTTGGTGTCATGTGCAAAATATAATTGTGCAACAAATCAGACTCTTTTACCCAAGACAGCTCCTCAGATGTGGTATTCCAAGCAGTGGGCCATCTTTCCCAAGGCATCTCACAACCAACCAGTGCTAATGTCCCCAGCAAAGCTCACTTAGGAGTTTTAACAGGATCAGCCTCCAATTCAGAAATGCTGTGAACTCAATAAAGCCAACAGGCTAGGAGAGCAGCAGCTTTAAAAACCTGGTTACAACTACTTGTAGCTATTTAGGCTTGCAAGTCTTGGCTCCAATCACTCAGTAAAAGTAAATGAGGGAGGGAATTGGTCTCTTTTTGACATTACTGATACTTACATGATATCTGTTTGTGACAATGAACTTGTTATTTATGATCTAAAACTATACAGACATTGTTCACTCTCTCATTCTTTGAGAAATGCTACTTTTCCACCTGGTATTGAAAACTATATTCAACTAGTGTTAAATTATGGTCTCTGGCTGGAAATGACTCACTAATGATGAATTCTATCCATTTCATTGAACAATAAGTGCTACATTTTGGGCTGTTGCCCTCTGTGCTGAATTTAATTTCAGCCCTGTCAGAAGCTCCAGCTTTGCTTGGGAGTCTGTAAAAACTTAACAGAGGTAAGTAGTGTTGACTTAAATAACACATTTCACTGTAGGACTGCTGTGAAGGCACTCTGTTGAATGGCTAGTAAAAGTCCTGAATGTTAAGACATGATGTATTTCTTATGACTACCATGCTGTAGGATCAGGTAATTTTCAACTTGGCTCTCTTAAACATAATAAACAATTTTACATCATTACTCTTTTTGAACTTGTTACAATGCCAGAAAATGTGAAGCAAATGAGCTATAAACCCAAGAACAATTCACCTGATATATGAAGAATTTACAGTTAAGTCTAAGTCAATGCAGAGGCTGAACCTGGTGTCTCATTCCTCAAAGAAATGTCATAATCAGTTCTCTAAGATGTTTCATAGCAGTGACAGAGAGAGCTGTCCATAAAAAAAACCCTCTCCAATATGGCTGGACATTTTGGTTGAAATAAAACTTAAGCTATAAAAAGACGCCTAGGCAGTAATTGGTTGGTTCATTATGTAAAAAAACCCCAACAAACCAAACAACAAAATCAACCAAACAAGCTCAAAAAAATAAAACCAACACAGAGCACTCCTGCCAAAAATTCAACAGAAAAAATACTTTTATCTATAAGTATGCAAAACTTCAGGAAGAAATCAAAACAAGTTCCCCTCCATTTTTTTTTTTTTTTCCTTTTTGAAATAGTCCCAAATGAGTTTATTTGGGAAGAGGATGTTGCAAAGTGAAGCTTTGAGTAACAAAAAAAGAAAGATCAAGCCACCCCTGAGCAATTGCTGCTACATCTTTCTTTCACAGGAGCACTTGACATACTCTCAATTTGAGAGGGGGAACACTCTCATCATGATGAAAAAATCTCATTCCCTCTTTGCAAGGAAATTTCCAGAGCAACCATTCATTAAGTTGGGCAAGACATTTAAAAAATAAACAAAGGAACCAATAAAAAAAAAAGGAACCAACAAATATCTATTTGGACTTAAGAGTGTTAAGTTTACCAGCACTGAGTGCTCCAGCCTTTTGGTGGAGTGTATTCAGGCTCAGTCAGCCCAAGCACACATGACCCTTCAAAGCATAAAGAAGATTTTGCATAACCATTCATGTTCAGAACAATTTTAGGTGTCAATGGGATTTGGAGAGCACAGATTTACATGAATGTGAGGAACCTTTTCCAGTGAAATAGCTAAGTTGTTCCATTGGATGGCCACACCATTCTTGCTTTAATTTACATAGCATCAAAAATTTTAAAAAATCCAAATAGTAAATATTTACTATTGTTATTCATTCTTTTGGCTCCTAGAACACCTCAAACCAGACACACTTATTTTCACATCTATTTATATTCAAGTGCATTTTACAGTCCTAACTTCAAAAATCATATTAAACAGGTTTTTAACCATGGTTCTGCTCTTCATAGAAAAGTCACCAGTGACTTTTTTCCCCACTGGTAAGAGAAAGTGATGCCATCAGTTATTGCTTCTTTTGAACCAGGAGATATATCTGGATGACACATTTTATTGATGATGCATCCTTAAAACCCCCAAATGATTCAGTATTGATGCCCTGGCCCAGCCTCCTGGTAGACATAAAGAAAAATTGAAAAGACCTAAACCAGCACAACTTCTTACTTCTGTAAGAATTGCATGTGTCTTACTTTCTACATTGGTCTTTGTTTATCTGAAATTAAAGTCATCTGCTGAAAAACATCTGACTACAAAAAATGGTAACTGTTACCATATTTAATTCCAAAATTTATAACTTCATTATTTCTTGTTATGTTTCTATAAATTTCATTATCACCAGCAGCTTGGGGGTACAAAACTGGAAGGAAATAGCAAGAACAGCATTTTGCAAATGAGCATTAATAAAAGATTAGGGTGAAGCAAATTAATATAAACTACTATCAATATTAGAATTGTGTTCTACAAATTGGATCAATTCCCATTGATTCCTTTCTAGTGATCTAGATGAATTCAGGAAGAGACATCAGAGAAAAAGCCCAACTGGGACTGCGTCAAACCAGAGGCTAAGATGAGGAAGTAAATTAGTAGCCTAGTTTTTTTTCCAGTATTTTGATTTATTCTAGGTGTTCTTTGGAGTTACAGTAGAAATAGACTATAATATGTCTTGAAGAATACTTAATTCATTCCTACTTCTTCACTTGGTTGTAAACAATGACAAAACAGTTAAGGCTCTCAGTGTATAGGTAAGGAAAGTACCTAAAGGAGAGCTATTGATAAAAGTCAAATCATTAAGCCTGTGAGAAGCAAATTTTGTAAAGGGAAAGTTCTATCTAATGTTATATGTTTATTTTGAAAACTACAGACAAGCTTTCAAGGATGTAGACCTATTCTTCTGGAACAAAAAGGAAAAACTTCCTGCTATGGGCAGAACTGGGAATAATTAGGCCACATTTAGACTGTCACAGCTTGGTGAACACTCACAGGTCTGTATCAGAAACCTGTTAATCTGATGAATATCCTTAGCAATATTTCATAATAGCTCAAAGGAAGTATTCTGTTTCATAAGATTTAATACAACATCTTTCTAGAGACTTGCACATTCAGCCAGATAAGTTAGATAATTTAGGGAGTTATGACCACTTTCATCAGCTAAGAGTCTCCACAAGAAATAAGTAGTTGTTCATTAAAAATTTACATTGTCTCATTTCAGAAGTTAAGAAAGATTCAAGCTAAAGGGAAAAGGCAAGAACCTGCTCTCCCATCATGTCCTTAATATAAATATCTGGCTCAAGTGAATTATAAATTAAGTTCACAAGGATTTTTTTTTTTTATTAATAGCTTGTACAAGTGTGTTCTAGCAATTCAATAAGTAGTCTAAAAATAAAATACACACACACAGGTACAGAAATGTTATTCATTACACTCAAAACACATTTTTTGCTGAGAAAATAACACTTTATAAAGTAAAAGAAGTCCCTTAGAAATGGATTTTTTCTAGAACAAGGAAGAATAAAGCACTTGTTTAATGGTTGGAGTATCTTTTCCTTTTTTTTTTTCCTACTTGTCTTTAAAGAACAGTACATGACTGAAATCCTGACAAAACCTCAGTTAGGATGCTATTTAAAACCTTTCCTTCCCTTTATTTTCACAACTCATTCAATAACAGCCTTTACTTAAGGGGAAAAAAAAAAAGTAAATGAGTGAGGAATTTATCATGCAAAAGCATGAAACAACCTTGCTGCATCTTTGCAATTAGTTTATTTATTTTTGCAGTAGGTAATAAACAAAGGTGTTGAGCCACTTCAGGACAGCCCTAGCAAATACATTTTACTCAGTAGCAGAACCATAAGCTGAAGCCTTATGTGGGATCAGTCACTGTATGAATCCAATTACACAGAAACATTTCTGACTGAACACTTGAATTCCCAAAACTTGGCATTGGGCAGAGAGCACAACAAACTTGCACTACAAGGCTTTGATACTGTCAAGCCTTCCTGTTGTCCTCTCCATACCTGCCTTCACTCCTTGACTTTTTCTGGCTTTTCCTTGCACTTCTTGGCCTGTCCTTTGTATCACTCTCTCCTGTTTGGCATCTGCTCTCGTTTCTTTCCCTGCCAGACAAACCCAAAGGTAACAGCCACTCAGGCTAATTAAATGGTGCTGGAAGTGAGTTAACAGGTGGTGGCCCCAGCTGCTTTAGTTGCAGGGGTAGATAAGAGACCCATCAGTAATGTTTGGTGCTATGGCACTATGATTAATTAGGACAAGAAGCCATTTTCTAGGGAGGGAGAACCACATTTATAACAGAATTTTCTACTCCAAGGTAACAAGCAATGTTTCTTAAGAAAATGCAGAAATAAATTACTTTTTTGAAGCGCTCACCAGTCATCCTGACTTTGTTCAATATGGCATATGCATAAGATCTGCTTGACATAGATTCCTTCATACAAGTATTTGCTTCCTGCAAGTATTTTCTTTTTACTGCAAACTGTGAGTTTTAACTTGCTTCTGGAAATGTTCTCTCCCTTAGAAGGCCTCTTATTTTGTTTTCTTCCAAGTAAACTTTCATGTTTGTCAAGAAATCTCTGATTGCTGTGGGAACTATTATCAAGATTTTTAAATAATAGCAATTAATACCATGTACAGCTGAAGAACTGGTTATGCCAGCTTCCCATGCAATCCTCCAACTCTTCTGGACTTCTTGCAGTAATCCTCTAACTGTTGAATTAAACTCTTTGAGACTACACCCAGTCCTCCAGGCATTAACCCCTGGAGCTGCTCTTCCGTGGCTTCAGCCCTGCAAGAATGTTTTCAGACTGAAATATGCAGTTGCTTTACAAGAAGCTGCCCCCAAAATAGCAGCTGAGAACTGGGTTCCCTTGCTCTTTGCTGTAGAGCTGGAACACAGCAAGAATCCCACCATGCTTAATTACCCCTTATATTTTTCAGCTGAGTGGTGAACTTTGGGAAGGTGATGAATTTCCCTCATTAATGACAATTACAGACAAACAAGGAAAACGCAGGAACTAATTCAGCATACCAACAGCAGCCTTGCAGTGACATGATTTGAAATTAAAACTACCACAAAAATGAATATTGAAGGGGATGTACGCAATCTAAGAGCCTTTCTCATTCCCTTGCTTTTCTGAATATGCAAAGTCATCTTCTGAGCTGTCAAAGATGTATCTGCAACACAGCTGTGTCATTTGCATTTTACCAGTCTATCTGCAGAGCTCAGCACGAAGAATAATATTAAATCAATGGATGTCAATGCTTGCTTAAAGAAAGAACAGACATACTTGCACTAATACACTGTGCAGCAAGGCAAGACACTGCCACATTAACTCAGTCAATCAACACAGATATTTAAGCAAGAAAATCTACCTGATATCACCAGAATCACAGGTTATTTGCCTTCAGAAGAAACTCCTAGCTATTCTGGTTTGGTTTGACTCCCCCTCCTTTTAAAAGGGCTACATTTTGAACAATTTTGCTGTTCCCAACACGTTTTCTACCTTCCAACAGTGACTTTAGCCACACTGTGATTACTGATACCTTTAGCATATGGATTTCTTTGAGAATATAATATGTGTTGTTGCTCTTCTGTGCTTTCCCTTACTTTCTGTCTCCCATATCCCAGCTCTTTGGTTATGACCAAAAAAGACAGCAGACAGGACAGGCTGTAAAGATCCCTGTCCCTCCATACTTAAAGCCAATTACATTCTATTTACCTTGTCTTCTGTGCAAAGCAAAATTATGCTATAGCCTATGGAATGATTCAAGGATTTAAAAAATTGAAGGTTTAACCCTGTTTCAGTTGACAATTAAAATCACTGTGGCCTACCAGGAAAATATTTGGTAGGTAATATTCAGGGATGATTTTGAAGTGAAGTGAAAAGGTGACTTGCAAGGTAAACAGACATTCACAGTGACTTGTAAAAAAAAGGCAGGCAGTTGAAAAATGTGCATTGTCAGTCAGTGCTTTTCTACAAGGAAAAATTTACAGCAAGCTACAAGCATCATAAAACCACACATACATATCCATACAACACGGTAGTCAGTCAAGCTGTCCAGAATTCCCTTTCCTATTCACCTTCCAAATGTATTAAATGAAACTCACTTGCAACAATACTTTTTTTTTTTTTTAAATCCAAGGTTAAAAAAAAAAGTCTTCTTTTATTCATGCTAAATAGAGGCAAGGACTTCAGGGAAGTCTTTTCCTTTTGTTATTTGATCACAGGCATTATTTCTGTGAAGCTCATCTGAAGAACTTCTGCTTCTTGCAGTGTAATGAAAGGCATTTTACAAAGAAGGTTTTTGAGTTTGTGTCTTGGAGGGAAGCTGTACAACAGGTGTTCCTACTTGCTTTGTTTACCTGAGCTGCCTGCTCACTGCTCAAAATTGTATCCTTAAGAAAACAAATGATGGGGCATGTAAGCATTTGCCTGGAAAATTTGATATTAGGCTTGAAGCCCTTTCCTGTTAAAGCAGCAAAATGCTCCCATTGACTGGATGCAGGGTTCTGTTAGCACAGCTGTGAATACTTCAGGGAAGTGGGAGAAAGAGCCACAAATAAAGAATTAGCAATTACTATCTAGCTCATAATGAAACATACAGATATGTCCTGATCAACTTAATATTTCTCAACCTGAACCAGGAAAGATAAAATAGTGGTAAGTTAATGCAATAGTTCCTAATGGTTCTTTAGCATCTTCCAGCTGGGAATCTCATTTCTCAGTGTGATTAATGTCAGCCTCAAAAGAATGCACAAGGTCAAAAATTACTACAGGTTTATGAACTTAAACTCCAGAAAAAATAGAACAATGATGAAATGAAATAGCTGCGGAGGAGAACAATCAATAACTCTTCTATCTTGTCAGAATTCAACTCTGCAAAATTAATGCCAGATAAGAAATTGTACAACACAGCAAGGGGTACTTGGGTTTACAAGGATATACAGATTTCTCTAGATATTGTTAATTTGTAATACTGTGTACATTGAGCATAGGAATTACTAGCTAGAGGCAGTAATTTTGAAACAAAAAGGGACCTCAGTATATCCACAGGAATTCCAGAATTAGGGCTGTAACTGGAAACACAAAGCCCAAAGCAATCAAGTACGAACACTGAAGGATAAGTTTCAAACTACACAAATATAATGAGAACAATGCCAGTGTGAATAAAAAAAGCAGCCACATCAAATTTTTGATGGATAAGACTATCAAGATGGTAAAGATTAACCAAATTACGCATCTATATACAAAAACCAACCAGAACTTTGAGATAAACAGACAAAAAAGCATAACCTTATCAGCAGCTCCAGTTTGTGCATTGAGAGATACAGAACAACAACTAAAAAGCAAATGGAAGGAAACATTTGTATTTTATGTTCTGTATTTTGGACCAGCTATGCCCCACTTAAAAAGCAAAACCAAAACCCTCATAGTGCTAGAGACCAGGAAATTAGGCTTCTCATAATAAGGGACTCATTTATCACCAGTAATGAACTGAAAATTGAAGCACAGATGATTAAGAATTCATTGTGTCAGATTTACATGTGGAAAGTTTTCCAAGTATATCATCGCTGGCTGGGTCACAGCTTTAATATCGCTGCCCGAAAGTACAACACTGCAAGAGTGACAGCTTGAAAAGAGAAAAAATTTCTTTATCAAGCCCTGTTTGTTTGTCCTACCTTCATTTAATGTGTTGGTGCAGCTGCTTTGGGCAGGAAATAAAAAATACTTCTGAAGCAACATTATACGTCTCGTGTGTTTCTAGCGTGATTGGTTCCATATTGTTGGGGCCCTCAAGTGCCTCTAGCAGAGATCCTCAGCAAATTTAAACATGTCAAAGTGGATAAAATCAGAAAGAGATGCTTCATCCCTACAGGCCAGGATGACTGCTACCCAGCACTGAAATTCCAACAGGGAAGACGATGCCCTGGCTTCCACCTGAGCGCTGCATGCTGCCATGGGGTGCTGAAATGAGCACAGGACCTGAGCCCTGAGGGGGCTGTCAGCAGCCCCTGCCAGGCTCCTGTGAGCCCTGGTGCCTGTGGGGCTCCTCTCTGGTGCTGGCTGACACCTCAGACCAGGGGAGCCCCAGCTGTGACACCAGTGACAGCGGCGCCAGCAGCCCCCAACCCTGGCTGGGTGCTGCACGTGGGCAGCAGCCTGAGAGTGCTGCAGATGTGACACTAGACCAAGCAAGTGTCCTTCAGCAGCATTTTTACTGTCTGGTCAATGGGGAAGCTTAGAAGCTGGTTATGTCTCCAGTGGAAAACTTTAGTTCACTACAAAGAGGCTTTAAAGCTGAATAGGTGGAACAGAGTTTAGATATTTCACATAACAGAATTTCAGAAGATCTAGGCACTGCTGATCACAGGGCCATGGATCCAGACCTGTACAAATAACCTCTCAATCACAAAAAAGTTTTTGAGGTGGCTCAGATCTCAGTCATACACCATTACTACTACTGAATTTAAACAGCTGCATGCTGTATCTAAGGGTTTGCTACCTTGAAACTTTGGTATATTATAATACTAAAGATTTTTCGGTATATCCAAGATTATTCCAACTGCTATACTAAACTTCTACCATAAACCAGAACAATATGAAAAAGGAATTTAATATTTTTTACTGGCTTCAAGTTTATTTGTTTTGGTGGGAATACAGGTAAGAAAATTACAGAAAAAGGAGGCAGGAAAACAATGCAAATTCACAAGAACCTTAGAAAAAGGAAAGCATATTTAGTGCATTGAAGGCAATTAATCATATTTCCTTTTAGGAGGCCGGACTACAGAAGACTCTGTAATTTCAGAAGGTGCTGGATATGAAAAAAGAGATCATATTGGATCAAATAACACATCCAGCTAGAGACTGATCTGACATTGAACACTAGTTAGAAAGTAAAACAACAAAGAATGCTACTATTTTATATTTCAAATAGGAAAAAAGTCTCAGAAAATACCAACAAAATTTAAACTTCAAACAAAAAGAAACTACTGAGTTTACCCCATCATTTCTTTTATTCAGGCTGTACAGTTTATTCAACTCTACCAAAACTTGTGTTGCTGTTCTACAACTGTAGAGTGACTAAGGAGATGGGATATAAACTTGAAAGCTTAGCACTGGTGATAAATAAGCTGTAAGTGCACATAAATGCTCAAAACTGAACAAAACTAAAGCATTAAACAACTCAGTGAGAAAGACTTCACACCTGAAGTAAAGACTTCACACCTGAAGTGAAGACTATTTCAAATGACTTTCAGGAAAAGCTTCTAAAACTGTTAAACATTATAGAACTTTTACCTTAGCTACAAAACAATGAGCAATAAAAACAGAAACATTTTTAAATTAGAAATAATATAAGTAAACTAAATCGAAGATGTTTTCCTTATGGTTTTTATTATTCTAAATGGCTATGATTTTGAAAATGCATTTAGTCTTAGAAAAGTGACACATATAAAGAAAGTTACATTCAAAGATGAAGGGAAAACTGGGCAAAAAAACCTGTAATAAGTAAATAAAATCTCCCCCTAGTTTTGACTGAAATGTTAACTAGTTTTACACTGATTAGCACTCATTCCTAAGAAGGCTCTCCAGGTGAGCTCCTATTTAAGCTTTTCTCCTCAGCTTGAAACTTGAATATAATTATGTTTGACTAGATTCAGGCTGAGTGTCTCAGGGTCCTGTCCCCCCAGTCATCTCAATCAAAGTCCTAGACAAAGCCTTTCCCCCTTTCCTTGAAGCCTTTCCCCACAGGTATTCTTCTCAAGACAACCAAAAGAGAGAAGTTGGTGTATAGCAAAATCTTGTCTAACATGCAGACAAAATGCAACTGCACCTGACATCCACTGGCTCAGGTATAGCTTTGAGACTCCTTCCATCTTTATTTAATATGTTAATTAAGATTAGCAAGTGATTTCAGAAAAGACTAGAGCAGGAGATCCAACAGATGCTGACTCTGTGATAGCAGAATCCCTATTCTGTAAAAAGTCAGACGGAATTAAAACACTTCCAAGCCTTTCCTCATTCCATTCAGCTTATTTTATCAATATATATTTAATAATATGAACTTGTGACATTAATAGAAATTTCCTGTTTCATATATCTTAAGAATGCATGATTACCTAATTCTACTATTTGGGTTCCTACAATTGAAAATAAAGGCTATTCATAAGAAGAGAAAAAAAAGCACTTGATGAAAAATGCTATAGGTACATGAAGATTTTTCTGATGATGGACTATCAAGGAAAATTTAGTTGGATTTAAACTGGCCCCTCATTTATCATATCCTGTGGGCAAGTCAGTTAATAGCTATATTGATTCTCTTTTGTGTTCATTCTTATATACATCATCCGACCAAGGTGAAAGCAACCATGAAATATTAATTTTAGAGAAAAATATTTAAATGACAAATGTTTGAAATTGCAGTTTAGGAATGATTATTATCCAATGGATTTGCTGTTCTTAAATTATAGGATGATAGATATTATCAGACCAGGAAATATCACATTAATAAATACTAGGTGATCCCTGGAAGTACTGTACTGCTAGGAACTAAAAGGGACTTGAACAGAATTTTATCAGCTGAGGATCTGATCCATGTTGAGCATCACTATCACACAAAACTCAGGGGTGCTGGATTGCCTGGGACCCTTTCTCTGTCAAATTTCAAAATGAAATAAATATCTGAGACCGTGGTTTGTTTGCCCTGCTAGTATCTGAAGATTAAAAGAGGGAAAAATACTCCATTTCCATGCACATCTGATTTCACAGGCAACTTAAAAGACGTTTGTTTCTTTGCTCCCACTGAAAAGTAATGAGCAGGGCACACGACTCCCACCCTAATGTTTGCCCGTTTTTAAGGGTGATCAATGAAAGAAAGGAAATTTATCTTCTTCAAAGGGCAGAAATGATGCACTGCACTTTGTGCAAATGGTTGTAATTTCTTTCTTTTTCCCTTGAGAAAAAAGGTATGTAGCAGACCAAACTAGAACACAACCAAAAAATTGAACAACACAGCTCAAAAAATTGAATACTGGCCATTACTAGCAACACAATATGTCTTTTAAAAATTCTAGAGGCAATTTTTTCTTTGGCCTCCTCCTTACAAAATGTAACTATTCTTGGGCAACTGTTTTTCATTTTTCAACTTAACAGTTCAACTAATGATCAATCCTTCATTCCTAGACTAATTTAATCAGTTATTATTGATTCAATGTATATTTAGAAAGTTGAATCTTTGCAAGGATCTTTTTGATATTTTCTTTGTTTAAGAAGTTAATTTCCAACAGCAAACATTTTTCCCAATCTTGCCTGAAGACTCCGGCTTTTTTTTTTCAATGCTTCAGGTTGCTCAGTGTTACAAGAAAATAATTTTGTTAGCAGAAAATATGACAAAGTTTAGGATGCATTTGTGTAAAAACTGTGTTCACAGAGGCTTCCCTCAGCTGCTTCAAGGTCAAGGGGAGCTGCAAGGTGGGAGGTGAAGTTTGTGTTACAATCTCATTTAATCTCTTAGGAGAAAAGAGAAAGGGAGCACAGAGAGCACACATTTGGTCCAGCCTGTGGCTCCTTTTAAGAAAACAATTGATTTCTTTTGTATTTTTTTATTACTGGAAAAAGTGAAAACAGATATCTGAGGAAAAAAGAACCAGACCTTCTGTGGCAAGGACACTTGGTGAAATCTGGCTGGTGTCTCGTGCAGAGCTCAACCACAGGGAAAGCCTGGCCTTGAGAAGAGCCCCCGACCGCTGCAGCTGAGGCTGGAGCCCCAGCAGGGTCAGGGAGGTGCCCCTGGGAGAGCTTCCAGGGGCCCTTTGGAGCTGAGCTACAGCTGCTGCTGCTGGGAGGGGAGGAGATGAAATTATAGCGTGGAAAGGGGAGAAAAGCTGAGAGTCTGAAGGGATGAAAACACAAGAGTTTCGCTTTCATCCCTCCTATATTCTCAGGAATCCCTTAAGGGGGATGAAAGACATCCCTTGTAAGTCTGATTCCTCTGTCTTTATGTTTTGCAGGCATCTACAGACAACAGACATAAGTGATAATGAATAGGAATTGGAAACAGTACAGAGTGCTGCCTGAGTCTCATTGAAATTAGTGTAGCAGGACACAGGCTCTTTCAACAAACCTTGTGGCCAGTCATTTTAGTGAACAGCAACAACTAATATGCAGTTATGATACAAGACCCTTTAAAACTCCCAACCAAAAACCTCAGCAAGGAAAAAAATTCCTGTACACTCTTATAGTCACAAACTTGAAACATAGGAAAATGTGGAAGTGAAGCTACATGACTGACCTTACTACAACTTCCCAAGGCATCTCTTAGTCATTAATTTCATGACCCTTTCAGAGTGTTGTCCCAGTGCAGAGAATAGATAACAAAAAAGTGAAGTACAAAGTGTTTGAGGTGTATGGCCACTGAATGATCAGGAATCAGACTTCTTTACAACCATTGAATTCAAAGACATCACTGCTGAATGCTCTCAAAAGGTGAACATGTGCATTTTCCTGAGAAGTCTGCTAGATGGAGAAGGTAGTATTATCATCTCATTTTAGCTGGACATTTGAGATGCCAGTGTGGCTAGAGACAAGTTTTCTGAAGAAAGTTGCTCTCCACAACCAAGGCCTCCAGCCCCATGTTTAGGAGCCTGTGGTGTTGGCACTAATACAGGGAGAAAAAGGGCACCACTGAATGTCCCAAAACCCTGAAGCTCCTTTGGAGGTTTCACTCTGCTGTCTGATTGTACAAGGTTGACTGGTTTCAAAGTTTAACCTAGCTAGCCCAAGGCATCAAGCAAGACAAAGGTATTGTTAAAGCTTAAATGGGGCCATCTCCTGCCTTCATGAACACTTCCAGGGCAATAAATAACTAGCTGATTAGCATAAAAAGGAGCATTTCCAATTCTTCTGAAGCTATCAGTAAACATGTAATAAATTTTTCCCTTCCACTAACCATATTTAATATAATAGTTAATCTGTAATATGCTGAAAAAGACATAAGTTTAATGCCTGCTTTTTCAAAACACATTTAAATGTCATATTCATTTTTTTTAAATCTAGGTTTATGTTTATATGATTAACATGAAATCAAATATAAAATTCAGGCTTTGATTGCTGTCTTCTATTTTTCTCTTTTCCTCCTAGTCCTTTCCCCAGCACAGCCAAATGTAAACCCTATTACCATTTTTAAGTATGCATATGAAAGAAAATTGATTGCCCAGGCAAAGTTCTGTATGTGCTGCAGAAAATAAGGTTATGCTTTAAAAAGTTCTTTTAATTTACAGGAAACAGTTTGTGACTGATTGCTCAGGAAGAAAACAAATGAAAAATTTACTTTAGAGAATGCTCTGGCTCCTAGAATCAAGACAGCTTAAAGCAGAAGAAATCTTAAGGAGTGACAGACATTTTGAAAGAAAGTCTGCTAGCCTGGAAACCATCTCAGCTGCTTACTTTTGAAATCAAATATCTTAATCTGTCACTTTCTTGCTGAGTTACCACCATCAGATCAAAAGCACTCAAACTCAGACAGGTACTAAGATGCCAGAGACCTCTCTCAATCTATTCCCAAGCCTCTCTGTATCCCTTCTATCAAATTGGAATAAAAGACTAATGAATAATACAATTTGCACATCCATAGCACATTGAAATGTGTCTTGACATCTTTGTTATTACTATAAAATAAATATATACAATGGTTTGGTAAAAAGCTGGAAGTTTGTCAAGTTATGAAGCATACATTTATCTAAGACATTTCTTAACCACTGAAGCTTTCAATACTTTAAAAGGTTAAGAATTGTGTAAGCACAATTCTTGTTTTACTACTCTTATACTTCAAAGAGGACATTGTATTTTCATTGTAATTACATCTTCAGAAAAATCAACTGCTGTACCCTAAAAAAGAAATAAATTTTGTGAGCCTAAATTTGCCACTGCTTGTGAAACCCAGTGTTTTTATGAACCTGTATAGGTATTCAGTATTTTGTAAAATAATGATTTATCTCACATAACACCATTCACATCTTGGGAACAACAACAGGAATTTCCTTTAGTAAAAAGAGAAATAAAAATATGTTAATCATTCAAAATATTTTTCTGCAATTCTCTTAAATTATTAACAGTAACTTAGTATTAAAAACTCAATTTTCTTAGTATGAGACAACTAAGATACAAATAGAACTTTGCCTACCAAATACGAACACCAAATCTTAACAGATTATGTTTTGTCATTACTAAAAACTAGAGTCAGAGTGGTTTCTGGTATTTCTGTGGTACTATAGAAGCCCTCAGAAGCATTTAAACATGATGTTTCACAACAGAACCGTGATCCTGTAATGATACAAACAAAATATTCCTCCAAGTGTCTCACTGCACACAAACCCCACATTTGCAGAAACCTCATAAGCAGCTTCTAAGACTGTTGGCTCAGGTTCTGCTAATTATGAAATTAACTCCAAAATGAGGGGGTTTTTTTATTCTCTATTACATAGAAGCAACCCTTGTCACCCACCAAACTGATTTGTGGGATCATGTCTGAGTGAAAAAGCTACAATAGGGTTCTTTTTTAGTTTAAGAAGTCAGTGATGTTTTAGATATAGAAAATTCTAATTTGGAAAGAATAAATAATGTGGTCTAAATATTTTTACCTCATGAAGCTGGGCTAGCTGCAGCACACCCAGGTTATTCTCAAGACAAAGAAGTCCAGACAAAAAAATCTTGGCATCTACAACTGCCATATGGAGGGTCCATGTGTCATTGTTGTGTGGTAAAATTATCTTCCAAATTTTTTTCCCAAGTTATTTATAATGTACTGACATTTTCCCTGCTCTTTTTCTTTCAAATCTGAGAGGAGGAGAATCGCATTGTTTTTCAGTCCAGAAGCAGAGAAAAATAAATTTAGCTTGAAAAACTCCAGCTAAAGTATGAAATGGCTTTTATAGGCATAAACCCCACCTTTTTTAAGGCCTGGTGTTGTGGGACTGTCCATGGCTTGAGGCTAATGCTCTCCCCAGGCAGAGCTGAGGGCCCATCCTTTCTCATGGTCTGATGCTCCTGTTTCTAACCTTCATGGTTTGTTAGCCAGGTGACCTTCAACCTTTGATCCTGGGAAGACTATTAGTGGTGACACCAGATTTGCCTCAGGAGCACGGCTGCAGAGGAGCAGTCCCAGGTGCACTATAAATGCACCTTACCACATCATTCTACAGTTAATCACTGGGATATCAAAATACACTCAGAATGTGCATATATAAATACATTATAAATAATTACATGTGAATATAAATGAAAATTGGCATTTAGGGGAGATAAGTCAAGCTGCAGCCATTATACTGCTGTGACCCAGTTTTATGTATTCCCCACTTATCCTAATCCAAAATTGGATTTATGTGCATACTTTGCTTAAGCAAAATCTTAGTGCCGTGGCAGGAGAGTGTTCTTTAAAGAAAGCTCTAGAAATCAATAAAAGAAACTTCTAGAGAAATTATCTATGTGTTTCAGAAGCTTTTGTCAGATTGGGGTGTAATCCTAGCTCTTTTGAATACAAACTAACACTTCAAAACTTAGAACAGGTTTGACTACATGTCAGGGAAGCAATTCAACACCTGCCATATTGGGGGCATTATTGTAATAGCAATAATAAATGACATCTCAGAGCCTAGAGCTGTTTAAAAAAATATCCATTGAGAAACAAAAAATAAGTGTATGTCTTTTTCATTGTCATTCCCTCTGTTTCTTTCCTTCAAGGTTTCCATGGGTGTCCTCTAAAGGATTTCTTTCAGGATAAAAGACTAAAAGGAAGCTTTCTGTGGTGAAAATGGTTCACAAATTAAATTCTACTGTGTTAGATGCAGCTGTAAAAGGAAGAGATTCTTGATGTAGGAGTGCTGTATCTAGATACTAATTTGGAAACAATCTTAGAACCATACTTTTTTAAAATCTTCTATTTAAACCAGAATGAAAATGAAAGTATATGCCCAAGGCAAGAAGAATAATAGCTATGACAATAAAAGGTCCAAAGAACATGCCAAAATACCACAATTCTCAAAAGCAAGACAAACAGTATTGTTTTACCAAGCTTATGGAATTTGAAATATACTTTTCACACACAGCACACCATGATCCAAAACAGCTGACCTATTCTGAAAGCAAGTCAAGAAAAGATTTTATTGACAGTTGCAACTTAAAATGGCTCCATTGACAAAACTGTAACGTGAACCAAAAGCCTCATCTTACAGAGTCTTTTGTCCTTTTATACTGTGCTGTGGGAAGTCCCATTGACCTCATGGCTCCACAGGTTAAACAGGCAACTACATCTTCTCCTCTTTACAGCTGAGTTTGCTATGATCCACTAAAGGAAAGGCTAAGAACTACCAAGCTCAAAACTCTGCATTTTCATTTGGGGGCCAATAATTATGTGGACTCAAAGGAAGGAAATAATAGATAAAGAGAGGAGAGTCACAAGGAGATAAGAGGGAAGAAAAAAATTGGCTGAGAAATGAGCTCCAGCTGCTGACTCACAGAAATATTTCTCAATAAAGTTCATGAGGATGTTGCATAAAGATTCAGTATGCGTGTGTGAGAGCTGAATAATCCATGGATTAAAAGTCATAGACAGTTAACATCCTTCCTGAGCTTTTGAACTGTAATGATTATCAAGCATGAAAGTTTCCCTCTCTCTTATTTTTTTTTAAACAAGAAAATTTATGGATTGTATTACACACACTTAGAGTCTCTAGGGATTTCCCATACCTATTTTGACTGTATATATTACCCTTTGGTCATATTGTTATATAAATAGTCATAAAGAAAGAGGAAAACACCCCAAACAATCTTTTTCCAGAATATTTGTTGAACTTAAGTAGTTAGAAATACATATTAAGTCTACATAACAGATACCTTCCTCAGTACTGAGGGAAAGATAAACTCCAAAGAAGAATAAAACCAGCCTCCAACTTTCTGCTCCTCATATTCCACTGTTCCCAGCAACACAGACAAAACCTTTCTTGGAATTTCTCCATCATCATTCCTAATAGGGCTGCATCCCTGACAACACCACAGTTGAAAAGCACCAGGATGATCATCAAAATCCTTTGCTACAGTCTCCATTTGCATCTAGTCATATGACAAGGTGCATAAAATATTACAAATTCAACAGAATATTGAGTTTTATGCCTTAAAACAGCAGTTAAGCAGATACTTTTTTCATTTCAACAGGCCTTAGCCTTGCTAGACGATGAGGAAAGTGCTGAAAAATTAATATTAGTTTTATGTTTGCATTTCCTGGTGTCTCCAAAAAGACAGGCTTTGGAAATGGTTTGCAAATACATTCATTTATTATTACATATTCACTAATAGACTTGTTCTGGGGAGTCCTATAATAGTGCAGTGCAGATTCCTCAGATTATGCAAAAAAATCAAAACACCTATTATATGCAGTGTCTCTCATGTAAAATGATATGCCAACTTCCATAATCATTTCCTATTCTCTCTTTAGAAAAAATTGATATCTTTTAAACCTCCTAATTATAATAACAAATAAAGGGCCTTTTTAGTAATAAGGAAGGAAACTGGCACAGAATCATAATAAAGAAAAGCCAGCTGAGGAGCCTGCTAGAAAACAATACTATGTATAATTGGTGTTTAATTATGCAGAATTAGCAAATGGCAGCAGCACTGGTTGTATTACTTGACCAGGGCTCTTTGCCAAGTCAACAAGCTGGTTTTAATGTAGGAAGTAACCCGTTCAGTTATCTGTGCCTTTGAGCAGGGCCCTGACTGCTGTGTTCTCCATCTGCATTGCCAAAAACATTTAGCAGAAGAAAGAAATCTGTTGATTTGCTAAAGCAAGATAAATTTTGGTCATTGATATGGGTGAATGCACCAATAAGATCATAAAAAAGTTTTCTAAGCGTTTTATTCATCTGGTGCCAATGGTTTAGTAACAGCATGAGAGCTCAAAATACTAATTAGTATGAATTGGCAAGGTTGATATATTATACAATAGAATATTGAACATGTTTATTTGAATGTATTGCCTCCACTAACCCCTCCCCCCTCCATGCACACATATTTGAATGTATTTAAAAACATAGTTAAATATTTGTGTTTTCTAGAGCCTCATTACATAATTTTCTCCTATGGTAGCAACTAATCAAAGCAACTAATTTCCATTTTGAATGGGCACAACTACAATGATACGTAAGAGAAATTTGTGGGAAGAATCTGTCAATGTGCCCACACTCACAAGTGACCCCTATGACAAACCTGAACACTGCCCCACCAGCAGCATTTACTGCTAAAGGCAGATGAGAAAAACTTTTGGGGCAAGGAGAAGGCAACAGAAAGCCTTGGAGATCCTCAAAAACATGTAGAAGTCTGCTTTTCCTGCTGAAGTTCTCTTGCATGTGTAGGTTTCTTTGGGGGTTGTCACCTTGATAACTGTAACAGCAGCAGTTGTACTGGCAAATGAATGAGAACCCTCAAACAGAATTGCAAAGACACATGTATTTATGCTGCATATTTATGCTGCTTGCAGGAAGGCACAAAACCTATTGAAAGCCATGGAGAGAGAAGCAGAATTTGGGGTCTGATAGAACAGAGAATGCAGAGTTGAACTAAACATTGGGGAAAGTCTCTGCCACTTAAACCGCTCCACAGATTTGTGTAGATTCAGGTTCACCTGGAGCTGGTATTGTTAAGTCCTAACTGTTTTTCTCTTAGGTCAGAACAGGATTTAGTTTACTGCAAGATATGATGAGCTGCTCTCATCTGAAACTCTGGGAGTTAATTTTGCCTGATATTTCTCATGAAGGGTCATTGTCACAGAAATCTGGTTGCAACTGAAGAAAATTAAGAAGATTGGTCTTGAATTCTGTGCTCTTCAGGATAACAGAGCACATGCAAACCAAGGACAGCAAATGTGACACAGGACTAAACGGGGTTCTCTTTTACATCTTTAAAAATAATGGGTTTTAGCATACAAGAATCATTTTAACACCCGTCTTTACTACCAAAGAACAGTGGTTTTCTCTTTTTTTTCCTGTACTTTTTCAATGACATTCAGCATCATAAAAATCAGTTCTTAAATCCACAGCATGTTATGTTTGGAAAGAGAATGTTAAATAAAAATGCTCTTCTGTGTGTGCACATACATCAGTGCACAACTTCACAAAGTTGAGCTATTTCCAATGCAAACACAAGTAAATCTGGACATCCTCATATATTCACTATTTTACAGGCCCAGTAAAACCTGATCAAAATCCACTTAAACTTGTGGGGTGTGTGACTTAACCTTTAGGGTAGATTAATTAGATTAACAGACCACATACTGTAGATTCCAGTACTTCCTCAATGGCTATTAAATTACACAGAAGGAATTATGTTTTAAAGTCCTGCTTCCTTAAATCAAATTCCAACCGTCACCTTTCTCTCATTTATTAGACTGCAAAGCTCTTGTTCCTTTCTTAATAAAAACTGAACCTCTGTTAAATTCCATCCTTAGTACTTAGTATTATTCGTCATTTCTGTGCTATGGATCAGATAACTGCAGAACCTGATCTACAGAGTGAGAACCTGAGAATCTACTGAGAATCTACTGAGAATCTGGGTCTACACTGAGAAAATATCCTTTGTAACAGGTATTCTACCAAAGGAGTGAAAAAAGTGCCACTTAATTTGTAAAGAGTCATAGAGTAGCAGGGCGTTGTTACTTTTAAGGGACCAATTTCAAAATGTTGCCCAGGCAGTAAATGAAAATTCTATACTCTTTCCTAATATTCCCAGACACCAGGGAGCCTGGGGATGCCCACAAACATGAGCAGAACATCCAGTATTTCTCAAAAAGCACCAGAGAAACTGTACTCACAACACAACAAAGTGAAAAAAAAAAAGAAGTTTTTGAGCTGTCTTGCACTAGCAGCTACCTATATACTGTTGCCAGGGTGTTACAAACAGCACAACAATTAACAAAATATGCCAAGCCTTAAAAACTAACATCTGAGCTGAGATCTCTGTCGTGAAAAGGTTGTACAGCTGGGAGGAATATAATAATAGCAGTGCCAAGGGATGGTCAGCCCTCTGCACTCCTTTGATGCAAGAAGGGAGAAGAAGGTGGACTCTAAAGGTCTGTGATGCAAGAACATTAATTACTACGGACACAGATTCTACTGCACACCTGCATGCCAGCATGCTCCTGCTGCCAGTATTCCTAGAAACATTAAGAAAGTATGGAAGAGTCTGCCACATGGTATTTTTTAAGCTTTCAGGATGTCAACACCAGCTTTGAAGCAGTGCCACGCAGTCCACCACTAAACACACTGGTGTGTGTCCAACCTTGGTGCTTATTAATGCTCCTTGCACCCAGGATTGTCTCATAAGGACATCAGAAAGGCTTTTCATTGATGCCTTGGGAGGGCTGACCTGGAACAGATACAGGACAGAGCTAGAGAATAAAGTAGGTATTTATTAAAAGGCCTTTAAGGGTACACCTTGGGCAGGACAGGAGCCTTAGTCCACACACAAGGTGGACTAAGAATGGTCACAAAATTTGCTAACTGGTCATGAGGTCTTACACTTTTATAAGTTTTGGGCCATTTGCATGTTGGAGTTTAATTGTCCAATTACAGCTTCAGGTTGTGAGGTCCCATTCTTCTGGTTTCTCTCTTCAGTCCACCATTTTTTGTGCTTTTGGTCCTGAAATTGTCCTTGGTCTTCAGCAGGAAAAGGATTTGTTTTGTCTCCCTACTCTGTGAAGAGAGCTGACTGGCATTTAATATGAGGCTCAGAACTACAGCCCTAGACAGCACAGAATCTGAAAAACATAAAAGCTAAAACTTAAGGCATCATCATCATCAGGACACTGCAGTCTTGTTCTTTTTCTGCAGCTCCTGTGGGGCTTGTGATTAATTTCACAGCACACTCCCAGCTTTCTCATTGCATTTGCTGCTGATGGAGCTCTTTCTGTGTTCCCCATGTTGCTGGAAGCGGGTGATGGCAAGTGCCTTCACAGACAGTACAGTTGATTTTGCAGCAAGGCCAATCCATGGCTCCCAATGTCAGGCTAATCACCTTTCAGGGTAAGAACACATCCACAGCTGTATTTCTACAAATCTATGTAATTAGAGGCAGTAAATTCTGTTCTTCTGAAATAGCAAAGCAGTCTTGGAGAAAAAGCTTGATGAATAAAGACAAAGGAATCCTTCACCTTTCTTTACAATGCACAAAAAGCCACCTACGTGTATACATTTTTAAGACAGAAATTTCATTTCATTCCTACCAGGCAGGAAGAACCTCTAAGCAGCCTGAGACAAAGAGGGTTTGGAACAATGGATGAAAAATCAAATCCTGACAACCCTGCACTTGTGTGATCAGGTAGCAGAGCCCAGGAGGGGACCCTGCTAAGGCAATCAAGAGCAGGTGACACTTGCTGAGAGAGACTTCAGTCTTTAGACAACTCATGTTAAGAGAGACTTTGACAGATCCTACAGAGCAACCCAAAGCTGGCCCAAATGGCTCAGAACTTCTTCAGGATATGAGTGGAGTCCCACATCTGGCACAAAGTGTAACAAGCTGTGAAGCGCTCTTACCACAGTCATGGCAGTGCATAAAAACATTCTTCAAATAGTTTTATTTTATTCTATTGGATTTTTATGCCCTGCTGATGCTGACATATTTGTGCTTTGCACAGCAGGGAAAAGAATTGTGCATATTTTACGCTATCTATCCCAGCTCTCCTAATTTTGATGCCACCTTCATAGTGGTCTGGAGCACCTGAAGTAAAACTAGGACTGGAAGAGCCTGTCCTCATTTATCAAGTACTTGTCAGCTAGAGATAAGAGCTAAAATTGCATGTCTAAAGTAGGTGACATGATATTGCAATGTAAGTAATGCTAGAGGGTTTCTGCCCCCAAATGCTTAGAGCTGTAAAACAGAAAAGAAGCAAAACAGAGAGGCTTGCTGAACTGCAGAAGTTAGCAGCAGAAAGGGAAGCAGGCTGATCTCCAATGACTAGGCTTCATTTGCACAACCAAAGGTCTTTGTAGAATCCCATTTTCAATTTTAGCAAAAAATCCCTTCCTAAAGAAAATTTAACCATGAATATTAGGAATAAAATCCCAGGAAAACAGCCTGTTTTCCTTGCGTCCATGAAAAAATAAAATTCTTTAATGCCTTCATCTTCTCACTTAATGTAGAAATCTGTATCCCGGACTCCATTTTTTTTCCCATCTGATTACCATATTGAATCTGGGAGGGAAAGGCACACAGTGAAAGATACATTCTTTGAATGAAAAAGGGAAAAATTCTTAGTGTCACAGATGGCTGTCAGGATGAAACGAAGCTTGTGTCTTGCCGAGGGAATCAGACCTTAGTGTGAAATCTGAATAGAAAGAAACATAGCAGAAGGGAACATTTCAAAAGGAGTTCAGCACCAACTGGCATTGTGAGGGTTAATTTACTGCCAGGAACTGCTGGGCTTTTCATTCTCAGCAGAGACACAATAGACAGCTCCCAAAAGTACCCATCATAATCACAGATGCTGGGGATTAATGCTAAAATGAAAGCTTCATGAATATTAAAAATATCAAAACTGCTAATGATGTAGTAGAGTTTGGAATAACAACCAATCTGAAAATCTAAGAGTGTGCCATGCAGACATAGTGAGACACTGTCTTTTTAAAACTGATTAAACCTACTCAATTTGTAACAGAAAGAGGCTTATGCATATTAGGAGCTGAATTGAGTGCCAAACTTTACAAATTGCACAGGCTAATTACCATAATTAAGCTTTGGATTGAAGAAGAAAATTCCATTTATCTCAGAATGACTCAGTGGAACTTCAACAAAGAAGGTAAAGTACATCAGATGGTTTGGCCTTTTTTACTTTTTTTTCCTTTTACCTAAGTGGTATTTCAAAGGCAGTCGAGAAAAAAAATGAGTGACAACATAAAAACACTTTTTCTTGAAAAATTGGAAAAAAGCTACGTTTTAGGGATTTGATTTTAGAATTTGTTGTAAACAAATACAAAATAGTACAGTAAAATTTGTCCTGTTTTTCAAATATAAAAGCCAGAGAAGACACTGGGGGGGTGTTTGACCCACTGGACTCTCCTGCAGCTTTGCTGATCTCCTGTTTGCCCTCATGCCGATGCAGAGAAGTTATCTTGAAGGATGAAATATCAGCTACATTTTGTGATAGAGATTACATGTTATTGTATTACTCTGAGCTGGATCCAAAGACTTCCACTAATCTCAGATGGGATTTCGCTCTTTTCTGTAGGGAATGCTTAGTCTGTGAGCAATCATAGCACAGCTGTGAAAACTTTATTATAGTGTACTAAAAAATGTCTTGCTCGATTTCCTTTCCTAGCCCAGTTTAGGAAAAAAATAGAACATTCAGGTCTTCCTTAAACTCACCTAGACTTTTAAGTCAAATGTGTGAAACTATGTGTGTGAAGCATAATGAAAATGAGAACGCTGAGATACTGAGGGAGGATTAATCCTCCCACGTACAATGTGACTGAATTTTCACCCATCAGTTACTTCAGTTTTGTTTGCCTTTATCTAACTTCTGCTTCTGTGATGATGTCTATGCATTTTGAATGCCTTGAAAAAAATTATCCTGAAAAACTGCATGTTGAGGTTCATTTCTAGAAAAGAAGATCCAAATACATTAAAAAACAAACAAATAAAAACCAACCAACCAACAGCACCAACAAAGCAAATGAACCAGAACTGCATTTCATTCACTGTAGAATTCAGGACAGTTGCAAGAGATTCTGGACATGGTATAAATACTTGTAAAAATAATTATGGATTAAAAGCATAGGTAAGCATATGACAGATAACTAGGTAAAATTAAACATAATTTTATGTATCTAGTTCAGAAGGATCCCGGGGCCATCAGAACAGAACTCTGCAAAGGGAGACCAGAAACAATTTCAAATGCAGCTGGCTAAAAGTGAGATGGGTGACACAAAAGGAGAAGGATCTTGTGATGCTTAGATATCAGTATAGATGCTTGCTAGAGCATATTTTTATTAAAGAATCACTGAAATTACAAAATAACATATTTATATATAAGTAAGAAGAAACTACCAGACTGAATTGTAGTTCAGTATTTGCATCCATCAAGACCAATTCAAAATTTGAATGTGGTATTACTCATCTCATTTATGCAAACCACACAAAGCTTACAAAGGCTAAACTCGTGTAACAGCTAAGACACAGAAATTACTACCACATTGATTTATTGTGGAATCAACAGATATTATATTAAACCACCAGATAGTGGTTTCCTACAAAAAAGCCTTCCATTCATGTGTGCCATGCCTGCCCCTCTTTTATGTGGTTCAACCAACTCTGAGATAGCCATCAGCTGAAATTCCCCACTATGCAAACTCATCACCCTGGCAGAAACACGACTCTACACTCTGAATAATCAGAATGAGCTCACTTCACATGCTCAAAAGGCTTGTGTTACTTTGTGTGGTGTCAGAAGAAAGAAAGACAAGTTGGGGAGACCCTCTCATCATGAGGAATTTCCAGAACTGGGATATGCAAGTGATTATGCTGAAGATGCACGTGTGAGACGTTTGGTCTGTCACCAGTTTTGTACAGAGAAATGTATCAAACTCCTTGTATAAACTGGCAATGTACCCTTTAAGATAGTAGGAATGCAAGTAGCAAAGGCATAAGGGTCACAGATTTACACCACTCTCATAATTAAAAAAGGAGGACACAAACATTAATTACTAATGCACATCACAAGAAAAATTATCTTTCTCTTTTTACATCATTATATGAATTTACTTGTTCTTGTATGGAGCTATTCCAGATACACAGGCAGCTGTTACCAAATGGAATAGTAACAGAAAAAGTCACACTTTAAACTCTTCTAATATGATTATGTCTGATTCTTTTTGATATCAATCTGTTATCAGAGACTCTTTTCTCATTTTTTCTCACCAGCCCAGTGTCCAGTAGGGAGCTGAGTGGCCTAAAACTGCACCAGTAGCTTGTGTCAGACAAACCACTGAATTCTCCAAGCCCTGATTTTTAAGTCTTCCTCTGGCTTGAGAGTTTTCTCTGCAATAGAATAAATTACTGAATGACTTCCAGAGTCAAAAACATCCTATTTCATTATTCAGACAGCAAGACACCTGTTGACTGAATTGAAAATCACCAGAAGTTCAATACCTTGGGTATAAAATGCCAGCACCTAAGATGTGCCTCTGCTGTACCTGATCTTTTGTTTGGTGGACCATTCCTTGAGTACTTGTAGCTGGAACGAACTGCATAGTGATAACGTGTTACTTAATAAAGCAATCCTCTTCTTCCTCAGAAAATTTTTTGTTGCACTGACTTTAGGGTCAAGGAAAAATCTTTTTATTCATAGGTGTGTAAACAAGCTCTTAAAACACATCATACTTAATGTTAACAGCCTTTCAACAAAAATGCCCATGTATAAGACACCCTGCTGTAGGTGCTCCCTATTGTTTCTTCTGCAGATAAGTACAGGAGAGACAAATTCTAAATTTTAAGGTTTGAGTGACTGATTGCTCAGGTAATGATTCAAGGTTTCACATAGTCTGTTTCATGACATTTGCCTGTTTGTTTTCACTTTTTTGTCTAAACTAGCAAAACCACTTAAAATGCCTTAATACAATATATAATATATAATCTTGAGGCACAGGAAAGAACACCTACATTTACATCATTTATTACCTCCAGGAAAAAAAAAATCTTCAAAATATTTAAAACTAGTAAGGATACAGGAAATGTGTCTTGTTGAAAGTACATTATTAAAGTAACTTAATTCAAATAGTTGTCCTATATTTTGCACTTCTAGAACTAAAATGAAATTGTGTTTCCTTTTCTTTTTAGAAGCTGAAAAGTTAAAAAATAAATAACCAAAAAGCCACAAACACAGTGGAGTCCTAAATATTAATGTTTCACCAGCTTAAAAAACATTAAAGATCTTTAGAGTCTGGTATATTATTACTCAAGAATTATTACAGTTCATAAAATGCCTGTAATATCTAGAACCACTCAGGATTTTCTTTAGCTTTATTTACATATAAACATGTTCAGTGATGGTGGGCTAAAACCTTCAAGCCTTGCTTTGGTGTTCAGAATAAAGGTGCTGAAGAACCAACTCTTGCTTCATCAAAGAGCTCAAAGAACCTGAATTGCGCCTTCCTTAAAAACTCTCATTCTTGTGCTGGCCTAGAAGGAACATGGCAATTCCACCACCTTATGCTAATGAGGCTCTGGAAGCCTTCCAAAAATTATACTATAGAACTGAATGCTTGGATGTTAATCTGTCAGCACAGTAGAGCACAGACACAGAGGTTTTAAAATTCTTGCTTATTTTTAAAGTATTTCCAGACATAGAATAGAAAAAAAATCACTCAAGTCACCTTGAACCTTTAGTATGAAAATGTGTAGACACGATCTAAAAGATATATGTAATAATGAGAAATTTGGGAAATACCCTCATAAAGTAGAATAGAATTTGGAAGAGAACATTCCTTTATATTGAACTGTGGACTACAAATATGCTGAAATCTCATTTAAATTATGAACAGAATAGTGGCAGGATCTTGAATTATGAACCCAATAGTGGCAGGATCCAAATACTCCAAGAATTAAGGAATATATTGCCCATCACCTATAGGTTACTGGTTCCAATTCTATAGGTTAAATAGTGACAGAAAGTCAATATAAGGCAGCAGCTGTTCCATGAACTACATGTGAATCAGGTAAATAGTCCAAGAGCAGATCCTGGTACTGCACAATTCCTGATGAATAACAGCTGGCACTTGTAGGAAAATGGTGAACCTGAACCCTCTAACAAAGACTCATATTATGAAAATATGCATTTGGAAGCAGGGCCTGCACATCCTTTATGCTGTAGGTTCCAAAATCCATTTACCTTCAGCTGCTGTTAATGTGGCATGAACACATATACAAAATCAATATCACCAGGCATCATATTCCAGAACTTTGCAGAGATCGCTTTTGCTGCCCAGGGAAATACATTAACTTCACAGGAATGTTCACTTCAATGAATGGTATTCACCAAGACTCTTTCTTGCAAAGCAGTTAATGATAATTTCAGAAAGGCTATATTGGTGCTAGATAACTATTATAATGATGACAATATAAAAACAATGCAAAGATACCACTATTAGAACTTTTCATTCTAATAATTCTAATACAACTCTAATTTATTCTAATAGAGTTTTCTAAACTTAAAATTAAAAGCTTTAACTTTGTGTGGGGGGTGTGTGTTTGTTTGTTTTTTGAAAGTTGAGAAAAATGGAAGGAAGAAAAAGCAGGAAGATAGATGACATTGAGACTTCTTTTTTTTTAAGAGCTTATTATTCGCAGAAATTTTCTGATTTGAAGTTAGAATTTTTCATTCTACAAGTTTATTTCTGGTATATTTCAATGAATTAAAAGTTTCAAGTTAGTTTCACCCCCAGGAACTCCAAAGCAAAACTATTTTGGTGCTAGTGGGGCCAGAGCCTTGGGGAATATGTCACAGAAGCAAATTCACTGGTGCCGTAATTAAGCTACTCTCTAAATTAAATTCCCCATGCTGGCCAGAGTTTTTTAGAAATTAGGAAAGCCAGTTATTTACCACCTACACTGCAGATAATGCAAAGGATTCTGCTAATACCATCTGGAAGTACAGTAAAATCTTAAATTATTTAAGTCATCAGAATTTAAAGGACATGTTTTTGGAACAGATTTAAGTGGCTCCCAAAGGAAAAAATAATTAAAATTAATAGGTGCCAAATCAAACAACAATTCAGGAAAATGAGTGGTATTATTTATACTTCTATTCATACTGCACACATCATTGTCCTCCTAATGCCATATTTTCACTTTTAATTTCTCACAAACTTTTGAAAAATGCTGTTTATTTCAGAACCTCAATCACTCAATGACTAATATATCACAGTTTTCCCCTAACTTCAAGGCAACAGCTTTCGTGATATGCATTTTTAAAAGAACTTCAGTTATTTGCTCAGGGAAAATCCTTGGACTTTTAAGTTACTCTTTTTCAGAACATTTAGCTGCTTCTAGGCAAATTTTCTACCTCTTCCACAAGTTATATTTTTGATTAGTTCAAAGACAAAGGACTAAACCTCTGCTGTATTTTCATCACTGAACTTCTTCCATTGGCGCTGAGCCTCAGTTTTACCTAAACATCTTTTTTTTGTACTACAAAGAGAAGCTAAATAGCTTTATCTTGGTTATAGCATAGGAGAAAGGCTTTGAAGGAGCTAAGGAGTACTTGCAATGCCTTCAAAATGATAATGCAGAATACTTGGAATATTTAGGAAAAAACCCTCAAAAAACAAATCAAACAACGTGCTGCTTCCACAAACATTTTCTTTTGTGGGAAAGAACAACCTAATTTGTAATACCCAGTGAATTCAGTGTGTATATACTTAGCAAAACCTTTTTTCAAACCACAAAAAATTACAGATATCTGGCTACTATTCTCCGGCGGTGGACAATAATGTTAAACACCTGCTTTTACAGCCTTCTGGATGAATATGGCTCCTTCTGACAGATAAGCACTGGAACTACACCATCAAATTACAAACCCAATTAATCTCGGGAGGAACAGAAGAGAGGGAGACAGTGGAAAAGGATACAAATGTCTATCTGTGTGCAAGCAAGTGATAAATCATGGAGCACAACGTTATTTCCTGGCATCTTTTTATAATGTGGCTAGAGACTGATGAAATACAGAACCAGCCATAGTAAATCTGAAAACTGGTTCTATCAAGCCCAGGTTCCTGTCTCTGCTGGCTGTTCAGAGAGCTAAAACATGCCTAATCTATTTGACATATTAAAGATGCAAGGAGACTTCTCATAATCCATTTGTGGTTGGAAGAATGAGTTAACTTTTTTATTTAAGTGAAAAGCCTAAAAAGAAAAGAAGTTATAAAGAAACTAAATATACTGCAGATGAGCGAGACACTGAACATTTCAGCAACTGTTGGTGATAGGAATCCCAAAAAGCACACTTGGAGTGGAAATCACTGCCACATGTTAAATGTATTTAGGATGTGATGCAGAAGAGCAAGATTAGTACCAAAATTCTAAATATGTGTGGGGAAGGAGATAACCCCTAAGGAATTCCAGCTCCACATAATAAAGGTGAAACTACTCTGCTCAGGTTTCTCCAGCCTGGCTGCAGCTACATCTGTGTTGCTGTTCCCACCACTGGTTTCACATGCAGCTGCACCAAAACCTAAATGTGAGGAGAGCCCAAGAACCCATCTGTGCTCAGCATAATATCGCCACAGGCACTGCAGTGGCAAACATGCAAATGAGACGATTAATCAGGAGGTAATTACGCTTGGGTTACTCTTTCTGCTACAGGGCTGCTTTGATAGTAAGATTAGGAATTATACATAGGAACAGCATGTAGGGGAAATTGTTACAGTACCCTGTGAGACAGTTTAAAACCCCTTACAAGCTCCTTTTCTGTAATATTGAGATGAATGCTTCATTTATGAGAATAGGTTTATACGTCATGAACTAAGTGAATCTTGAGAGTGAGAAGCAAATCTATAAAATAATGATCTCCAAAATAAAACATTAACATGGCACCTTCCATCTGAGGTAATTTCCTACCACGTAGTACAATCTATTTACTAATTTCCTGCAAGGGCTTTTGTCTTAAATTCAGTGATTCTCAAATCTTTTTGTCTTTTAGGACTCTGTTGCTGCAAAACAAAGTAGGAGTCACTAAAGGAAGAATCAAAAATTTAAAAAAAAAAATGGAATTATCATCTTCACTAATATACAAAATATCTTGGTTATTAATTCAGATGAGTAAATAAAAAACCAACAAATCTGTAGCAGTTCAGCAGCAGAGTAGTAAGCAAAATTTTCTGCCCAGAGCATAAATATAAGGCACTGGAGGATTTCTATCTCCAATTTTGAGAAAAATTGCTCAAGAGGACCTGCAGTGATATCCCTGGCTGTTACTCATGATAGCAACTGGATTATTGACTGTCCTAGCTCCCTGGTGGCACCTCTGCAAGCAGCAGAAGTTACTGCACTTTGGGATTGGGTGTTATTCTGCTGTGCTGTACACTACTGAATCTAAGTACATTCTCAGGATGTGTTATTCTTATATTACACAGCATTCAGAGCACAGCTGACATTTAACATTAATTTCTGTAAACTGTTTAATTCCCTGCATGTTATATGCCCACATTTCCTACTTTTGAACTTTTACAGGATCTGGGTGTAGACTTCAGGAATCAGTGGAACAACATACATGTAAGAGCTAATTCACGAGACAAAGACTTCAATGCTTAGTTGCACTGAGGACAGTAAATATTTATAGACTCTAGCCTATGTTGTCTCTATCAGTTAGGGCCATTTTCCCTGCTGAGAAGATTTAGTGCATTTTGCTGTGAGGGCAGTGTGCCCAAGGAGGAAGCAGACTTTCACAGATGTCAAACACAATAGCCCGTTCACAGGTGAGAGTTACACCATGATTAGGATCACAATAGTAGAGGTTCCTGTTTCTAGAGGGACTATTAAATGCCCCAGGATCCATTATTTATACCAAAAATATTTACACGTGCACAGGTATCATGTTCAGCTTTGCCCTCCTGGAGGGCCAGGCTTTGCAGAGCAGACTGAGCTGAGGCACGGGGACTTCAGCACTGTCAGAGGCAGCACAGCACCTCCATCCCTCACTGTCCAGGCACCTGCAACCCTCCACGCTTTCACTGAGGGGAAATCTTGAAAGATTTGCACCCAATATTAAATACTGCAAGAAAATGAGGATGAGATGGATAGACCTAAAATTTTTTTTTTCCTCTGCAGGGGACTTCTGTGCCTTGACTCTGCAGCAAGGTGTCTGTGAAGGGTGTTTAAGGAGGGATGTGTGATTACTGCACTCTGGCACTCATACAAAGGCAGCCTGTGCAGGTTAACTACAACATTCCTCTGAAACACTTTGGTGTGCCCCCTTTCCTGTTGCCTGGCCTGCTCAGTGATGTGGCCAATTACACCTCTGCTGAAAAGCTCTGCCAGTGATTTTCCACTGGGCTTGTTCAGAGGCTGGATGCTGGTTGCAAACATCAGTCAGTTTGGAACCTAGCTGATACCCACTGGGCTTTGGAACCACACATTCACCTTGGATCAAGCCTTATTTAAAAGAAACAAAAAGGCTAAAATGGGCAGAGCAGCAGTGACAGCCTTTTTGGTGAACAGTTTCATGGCAGCTGTCTGGCTTTAGGAGTCGTTCAGTGCCTGGAATTGCTGGATCAGCCTCTGCTGTGCCTGGGGTAAGGCTGGTGATCCACTGGACCCTTGTATGCTAAATAAGCTCCTTTGAATTCAGAAACTCTTCAGTCCTTTCACCTGAGCACCTAGGCATTAGCCTGCTTCCTAGAGAATGTTACATGAATCAAGGAGATGAAGAAACACTGAAATCATTGTAAAATTCAGAGCTTTTGTTAAGGAAGAGGCTCTTGCAGCTCCCACATGCTACCTGGCACCTTTGAAAAAATACTAACTTCTGTATCAACCAACAGAAAAAGAAAAGTGGCAACCAAAGATAAAACTATTGCTCTTCCAAAATATTGTTCAGTGCTTTGTTATCAACTGTGGCATCCTAAGTTAATTAAGCACTTGTATAATTCCCCACAAGTACCTAGTAACCTGAACCAAATCACAACATAAGGTAAATAAATAAAAATAAACCCACATGAAACAAGTCATATTGGACAACTACTTTAATATCCCCGCTGAGTAGATGGGCCAGACTGTCTTACAGAAACTCAAACAATTTCATTTTGTGGAAAGATGAAAAAGCAATAAATTTGAAGTTGTGGTGTTCCCTCACTTGAGCTTTTCTTACAAGTGAGATGGGACAGACCTTCAGGGTGAATATGTCTGCAGCCTTGTCTTAGGTTGAGTACCCAAAGTGGACCAGAGGATGAAGAAAATAGGTTTTATTCAAATAAAACCTTCAATGTTTAAGAGAGAAAACTCCATGGACAGAAGAGAAATGCAAAAAGTGACAGATAATTCACACTGCTCTCTTTGCCACAGCATACTGTCTTTCCCTTTTGTTCCCCACAGTTTTTTTATAAGATCACCTCTGATCAGTCTGTGGTGATCCCCATAAAGTGATTTCTATCTCTGTTATTGGCAGTAATTAATTTTTTAATTTTTTTTACATGAGCTCCCAGTTGTATCTGCTGTGACTATCTGCTTTTCCTTTTCCTGTCATTCACCCACGTTTGTGAGACCCCTTTTCCTTAGGAGAATCCAATCTATTGACAAAACAAGTAACTTTTTGTTCATCAAGGCTGTAATTCTGAAAGAAAAAATGTTCTCTGTGAAGACATTTGTATAATTTGAAATCTTAGAAAAGGTTTCACACTAGATGTGTTAAAAGTCAACTGAAAAAAAAAATAATTAAAGAATGACAGTTAAATGATCCTGCTAAGTGAGGCTTTACAAGCACAAGTTTTGCCAAGGGTGGATTATGCATAATGGATTTGTGTGGGAAAACACAATAGAACATTGTATTCTATTTTGTATTATAACTTCTTAAAACAGTTTCACAGAAAACAAGAATCCCACCACATTTAGACCAAAACTAGGTGATCGTGCTAAAGCTCTACACAGATGAAGCCAGGGAGTTTTGTTTTTCACCAACATAAATCAAGAAGGCATTTCAAAGGATTTGGCTCAATTTGTCAGCCTAAATTCAGTAAAGGTGAGTTCAGATCTTTTCAAAGTGCCAAATCAACCAAAAGGATAAGAGGTATTATAGTTATAAGTAACTCCAGAAAATACAAGGCTTAAAGTTTACTTTCTTCTCACTGACTCTGTATAAGTTATACTACTTTTAAAATGTGGTGCATCACACACATTCTTCCTTATCCAGAAATCTTTTCAGATTAATTCTGAATATAGTAATTCACAGCACATACATTAGGATTTCGGTTCAGCTAAAGAATAATAATGATGTGATTAAAATGACTGTAAAATAATATAATTAAAGCTTTTAGGTGTTCTCTAGAAGCTGCACTAAAGCACTTTGAAAACGCTCAAGCCACAAATATGTTTCTGAAAAACATACTAAGAATGTACTATTTTAATTTAATTTCTTGGCCATTAAAGAAAACAGCATAAACCTCCACAAACTATGCTTAGTTTGCTTTCAAATGTAGCTTTCATCAGATATATGTGAAGCTGATATAAATATAATATAGAAATACCATAGAAATAACAAATATTGCCAACTGCCTGGTAATATTTTCCTGTTAGTGGATGGTTACAACTAAATTTGGGTAGATTTTTTAAAATGAAAACAGTTAACAGTATTTAGCTTAAATAGTGAAATAGTTACCAGACTGTAGAGAGTTGTTAAAAAAGTGGTAATGAGGGAGCTCAATAAACAAATTGACTGCCATAATATTTGTTATTTACTCTTAACAGGCTGAAATGATGTAGAAATAGAACTGAAACCACACCAATATAACAGCCTAAGAAAGGCTGCCTTCAAGTGATTTTTTTTTTTTTTAGTTAATATTATAAGCAGCTTCTGATACTTCAACTAAAGCACGCTGTTGATTTGCCTGTGAATTTTAGCCAACTGGACAGAACTCTCCTTCATGCTATTGATGTCAGAGGCCCCAAAGGAAAAATTGGCTTTTTTTTTTCACCTTTTTACATGGATTAGAGCTTAGGTCTTCCCAGAACAACCTGTTATGTACCGTTTACAATGTGCAAATCACAAGTGGAAATCTGTGAAACACTTGCTGGTGCTTTCCTCATCTTGGGCAGCATCTGATGCTCAGCAATGTCATTCATTCCCTTTCATGCAGTTCTGTTTGCCCCAGGAATGCAGCATTTAGTGGCTGAGCAGCAGCCAATGCACTGTGCCTGGAATGTAGCACATCAGTGACCGCAGTTTTGTTTTCTCTCCTAACAACTGGATTTTAATAAAGGAAAATGGAGAAAATTCTTAGGTCATCAAGTACAACCCCCTGGTATTACAGGCAACCACTTTGTGTAAACCCTTATGTAAACTGAGCAAGCTCCCTGAAACCAGTAATATTTTTATGACCTGCAGAGATGGCAGCAGTGTATTTATTTCCTTTTCTTTAAACACAACATGAACTCTTCCTATCTTTTGCTATTGCCAAAGACTCAGCTCTCCCCTGCAACAAACACAATAGAATTTAAGAAAAAAATTTAAGTACTGTCTCATAGCTGTCTCAAAGTTAACCAAATAAGTTTGTGTGCTGAAAAAAAAATCTAACACCAGGCCATACTAATATTTCTGGTAGAGTATAAAATACACACCTGTAATCACAAATTCATATTGAAATATGAATGTTTGATAAGAACTGGGCCAGTCCAAGGTGCAGTTACCACTACAATTAGGACTGGAGCTGAACAGTCAAAATTAATTCAACGCCTTTGCAAAGCTGAAGTAGCTCAAAGATTCCAAGATTTGCCAAAAATCCAGTTTAATTTGATTTTATCTGATATGTGGAATCATCCCTACTGAAACCAGAGGAAAAAAGATAAACAATACATTGCACAGCAGAGTGATTCAGCATCAGAAGAGCCTAATGAGACATTATTACAAGTTACAGCTGGAAAATTCATCTCTCATGTAGAATTTAAATTTTTTGGATGTCATCTTTCAAGAAAAATCTACAAGTTTGTTTAAGAGCTGGGAACAGGAATGGCAGAAAATATTTCTGAAGAAAGGCTAAATAAGAATGCTGGGGAGGTGGGAGAAGGAAGGACAACTGAAACAATACACGTAATTTTTCCATGGGCAACGAAGAACTGATAATTATTGGCAGCAGCATGTCAGACGTTCTTTAAACACATTGAATAGAACATTTAGTTATATTTTCAGATCACACTTTTGTGTTGTTTAGAAAGCTGTCTGAAGAAAAGCAAACACCTGCTGTACTTGTGTTTGCAGAACAACAGCTTTATTTGTGGTCTCATGAAATACCTCATAGCTTGCTGATGATGGAAAAATGCCCGAACTTCTTGCTCAAAGGCAAGCTGAAAAATCAGGACTTTGGACCAGAAAATGAGCAATGAAATGGTTAGGTTCAAATGATGACTTTAGCAAGCACATGCTCAGTTTTCAATAAGCGGGCTCTGCTAAGGCTTTTCTTAGCTACAAGGTAATGAGTTACATATTGTATTCTTCTCCAAACAGACTGTCCTGAGGAGTGAAAGGGCCCCAGACGTGGCACCTGACAGCAGGGGAAAGGGTGGTGCAGTGTGGGGAGCAACATCTGTGCTGAGTGTGCTTAGCAAGACCTGCTTCAGAGACAAATTCAGAGGAAGAAGCTCCATTTTCTGGCAAAGATTGTGACACTGCACTGAGGAGAGGAAGACATTTGACCTGGTGGCTGTTACTGTCTGGGCTTGGAAAAAACACAGCATAGCAGCAGTAGCTTGCAGCATCCTTTCCTTTGCTCTCAGTTTTTTGTTGTACTGCATCTCAGTCATTCATGTGCCTGAGAAGTGATGGAAGAATGAAGTGTGGTAACATTTACCTGGTGGCCTCAATCCATCCAAAAGCAATAGCCAGGAGTGCAAGAGAGCATGCTGAGCCATCTCGTACGAGCTCCATTTCTGTCACTAATATCAAGCACTCCAGACCTATTTAACAATTAAGCTATAATAGCCTTACTGCTACGGTTCTAAAGATGTGGAAAACACTTCAAAAAAAAAAAAAAAGTGTGAAAACAAGGGCCAACAGCCAAATTTTGGCCATTGCAGCTCTTGAAATACCAGCTTCAGGTTTTATTGAGAAACACAGATATCTCACCCAGCAATCGGGCTGTATTTGTTTTGCAATTTGAGTGAGTCAGACACATAAATATTTAAGTTTTAATTCAATTGCCTCTCCTGCGGTCGATGAGTCACTACTACTCTGATATCTGAGGAGTCTCACTAGGGGAGGTCCTGGAAATGTGTTATGACTCCCAAGTGGGTTCCAGCCAGAAAGTCTGTGAGCTGTACTTTTAAAATGTATAAACTTATTTTCCTTTCAAACACTCAAAATATATGTAATGAAGTAGAATGCGTTTGCTTCCTGGACAGCAAACAATCTTGCAGCCAGAAAAAATGTTTACTTTGTAAACACTGTTTTCTTTTCAGAAAACTGTTTTAGCAAGAGGTTCCATGATGAGAAACAGTTTAGGTCATAAAAGACCTAAAAGAAATAGAAAGCGTAACACTTTTCCTTCTCTCTAAACTCCTGAAATTAACTTAGAAGAAGTTACAGTCAATCTAACATGCTAAAAATATAGAACATACTTTATACAAATGGATGATGCAAGATGATTTCAAAAAGTCTTTGCTTAAATATGGGATATTATGAATATTTCCATACACAAGCTGCAAAGGAAGACTAATTACGAATTAAAAAGCTACATTCCATTGGCATACACTTTACAAATCAAGTGGGGAAGTCAGCTGTGGCTGTGGAATAAAAATAATTAATGGAAAGGTGTAAGAGGTGCAGTCCTATACAGCATTGTAATATTCCTGTAACCTTGAGCCACCTTACCACCACTTTTCATGGAATGGGCCGTTTACTCACTTCTGACAGTGCCTGTTGTGACTAATACTGGATATAATTTGGGGTCTGTACCAAAGCAGCAGGAAAACACTGAATTCAGTTTCTGCTCTGAATTCAGGAGAATTCCTTCGTTTCTCCCATGGGGGTACAGGTGAGAGAAGAATAACCACAATGGAGCTCAACAGGTCCAAAGCAGCAACTGTGGCTCAGCAAAAGACAAATCTTCCTGGCCCTGTGAGCCTTGCAGCCCCTGAGACTCCTGACCCTAGCTGTGAACTAAGCAGCCACTTTGCAGATAAAAAGTAAACCCACTGCAGATGTCCTGACACAGACCAAACCCTCCCAGGCCTCCAGCTGCAAGTTATGGAGCCTGTGCAAATGAGCTCCCTGTGGTCTACTTTTGACAACTCCCAGTCCCTAGAAATGGGTTCTTCGCACACCTCGTGGGGACGAGGCCCAAAGTAGCTCAACTACGCTGCACATCTGTTAGCATGGAAATATTAGGTGTGAGTACAGGATTATTAAATCTTCCCCCACCAATAACCATCTGTTGTTATACCCCCTAACCAAACTCTGTATCTGTACATGAAATTCAAGGACATGAACATGCTCCAGGTACTTTGCCCCTAAAACAGGGACAAAGCCCTTTGGTTCACACTTCACTAACATTTTGAAACTAGGATTGGTGTTTGCATAAGTCCAGGCTGTCACAGGTCTGTTGGTGAGTTTTGTGGCAGCTCAGAGAGTTGTCACAGTCTAATGCCACATATTTATGGAAGCACAGTTTTCATTTCTCAGTAGTGATAACCTGGGAAATACCCAAACCTCCCCTGTTTTTACAGAATGCTGAAGCCCTTTTTTTTTACAGAATGCTGAAGCCATGTAGCAAGCCTTGTACATTCTTCTTCGTTTTTCTTTTCCTCCTGCCAACCTGTATTAATGAGGTGGTAGATATAGGAAGGAAATTACATACTGCCTACACATGTTATTTCAGAATAAGGATTCCAAGAAGAACTTGGAATAAAATGTCCCCCACATGCTTTAGTTTAAACCCATCTCTCTTCTCTAATGCTTGTTAGATTGGCTTCTCTTTTTCATTTTGCAACAGGCATATCAATTTTCTGGATGCCACAGTACTTTTATATCATGTTTTGTTCCTAACCATTGCATCCACCTTCCATCAATTGCGTTTTTCTGAGGTACTGACAGGGAGCAGCCACTTTTCTGAGCACAAGGAGAGGGAAATACATGCCATGGGTAATTTCATGGACATGGAACGACATCATGCCACCGATGCCTGAAATTTAGCGGTTAACTGTGGGTGCTGCAGGGCTGCTTTTTATCACGGGTGTCATATTTACAAGAATTTTACCACAGAATGCCTTTAATGTTGGCTACATTTTTCAGTTCTGGAAAGTATCAGAGGGATGCAGAGCAATGTAGCCCTCCCTATGTACAGGCATTTGTCTTTCAAAGCTGGAGCTATTATGGATGATGGGCTGCAGTTCACCAACAATCAAGATGTCACAGAACTACAAAGCATTTCTTTCCTTGCATGTCACATAAGTAAGACAAAATTGAATTTTTAGCTAAATAATTAGTTTAACTTTTTTTTCTTCCACTAATTTAATGTTCAGATCTTGATGGTGACTTCTAACTCCACAGACTAAAGAAATTAAATGACATAATTTCATCACTTGGGACCTATACAAGCTTGTCCTCCATGCTCCTACACGACAACCCAAAACATTTGAATTCTAATAAACACAACTATGGTACAATTGCATCTAAAAATGTACTTTTATTCATTAGAAATACAGGTCTAGAGTATGATCATGCATAAATTAACCCTTTCCCATCAATAACTGCAGACATTGTCCAACTTAAAATAACAAAGTAACTAGTTTATTAACTAAATATCCAAATTAAAATGGTAGGAAAAAAGTATTTGAGTATGACTTATTACCACTGTAGCAAGAGTAGGGATTTTACATGCATTAATTTGGCAAGATTTGACATACAGTAGTTGTATTTTCCCAAAGGGAGAGCCAAAATCTGGCCAGATCTGTCATGGTTTTGTAAGTGTGCCAGATACGACACAGAATAGATGTGATTAATTATCTGAAGAATTATACGTGTGTGTATTTCTATGAAACAGCCACAATCCCCCTTATACGAATTCTACCAACAACCACCTTGCTGGGCAATCAGAGAAATCTCACAGAAGCAGTAAAGTTCTACCATATACTAAAACCCCCAAAAGCTGAAAAACAAACTCAAACCAAAATCAAAAAGGAATAAAATTATTTAAAAAAAAAGAAGACCAAAATTTACTGCCATTTATTTCTCATTATTATTATATTTTAAATTGCTTTCTCATTCATTTTCTCCTTATTTTTCAATATAAAACTATGCATAAGGAGGAACTTGATTATTAGAAATCCAAGCAAAAATGTGTGCTTCAACAATTTATTGAGAAGGAAACATTTTAATTGGAAACTCCTTTTTCAGTACTGTTTTTTAAATCTCTCCTTTCCTTACCAACTACAAGAATTGAAAATACTTTTTCCCCTATTTTTTTGTTGTCTCTACAAACAGGAGTACAATAGCTTTCCAAACTGAGCTACATAAATAATTGTCATAATAAGTCATAAAGATTACAACAAAAATTAAATAATTTTAAAGATTGTGTTTTAGTAGATTTGCATTTTAGTAGATTTGACACCTAAAGAGTGTTTTTGACACCTAAAGAGTGTGTGCATTTAGATATCTATATCTATATACACACACTATATTGTTATATGATCATTTCCAATTGAGCTTGAGTTACAGGAAAACAGTATTTTAGACATGTTATCATGCAGCCTCAGTGTTACTGTGACTATAAAGGAATTCCAGAAATCCTTAGGCACAGTTCTGATATTTGTGCCTTGGGGAAGACATAAAACAATTGTTTTATGGTCAATCAGTGAAGCCTTTAGAAGGCCCTGCTGGGGAAACTGCTACTGCCATCTGTAGTGAAACTGTATAGGCATAACTAAAATGGAGCACAAGATATTCCTTCCTTCATAAACTCAGACCTGCTGGAGTAATTCCTGTGAACAGCCACCTGCTCCTACAAGCCATTTGTTCCATTTGTAATATGGATGTTAGCTCCATTTTAACTTCTAAGTGAGAAATTCATGACTTTGGCTGACCATTCACACAGCATTTCATTGTGAAAACCACGACTTTTCCTACACTTCAAAATGATAACACGTCATTCACTGGGCATGCATCTTAGATGGTACCTTAGAAACATTTAAACTGCAAGACATGAGAACACAAGACAAAAGAATATTAGAGACAGATTTTGTTGATATTTTTTGACCCATATAATAGCCCATAACCAGCCTCCCTGGTCATCTCACGACCTTTGAAGCTGTAAGAACATCCAGCAGCCACAACAGATATAAAGATTTATCCTTAGCTATTCCAGACAGATCAACCACTCAAAAGTTTAGCTTTTCCCCCCCTGGGGAATGACATCATCAAACTGCCTTGAGATACCACCAGTTGTTTCCATCAGTGTGAGGCTGCTTAAGATGTCTGGAAATGTTAACTGGGAATTTTTTGGCTAAGTTCTACAGTCATGATGTAGAGTAAATCTACATCAAGGTAGGGGAATTATGGAGCAGAAAGGAGTAGGATAAGGTGTAGTTCATATCTGCAATGGCAGTCCTCATCTTCTGTGGAGTTCTTCTGAGACTGTGAGCCAAAAGTGAAATCTAGAACCTCCAATCTGTCCCAAATACATCACAGGACCTGGAAACATTGCTGGGCCTGAGAGTGCCAAGTCTTGGCACTGACTCTTTAGGTCAGTGTGCCAATGGCACTTCAGTGCCAGCATGGAAACAAAGATCATGACCCTTTTTGTCCCTAGTCAAAAAGGGAAATTGGAAAGTGGAATTCCTATCGCATTTTGTGAAAGCCAAACCCAATAAATAGAATGTTAACCAAGAACCAACTGTAAATGCAAAACTGTTGCCTCACTTCATTCAGACTCTAAGATAGCAGTGTCACTTTTAGTCCAGTTCCTCTAATGCCTAGAATTAACACTGTAAAATCACTGTTCACCTTGCTGTATGTTCCCAGGAGTTGACCCCAAACTAAAGAGTAAAGATGTCTTCTGAAGGATGAAGGATGTCCAGGTATTTTGTACTCATATGACACTGCTTTACAAGCGGTGTAAATAAATAAGATGGAAGGTGGAAATCAGTTTCAAAACTTTTTCTCACCAAAACACTCTTACTAAATTACAGGTATTAATTCAACAGTACATTTTTGAGAATGTGATCTGATGCAATAGATGGATTTGATGCTAGAAATATGTCATATGTGTGTGATGTCCATGATGTGAAATGTTCTCTTGGGTATGTCCTTCATGTCACCCAAACAGGAGAAGACCATTTAAAATCCTTTTTTCACTTTTGTTATATTTATTGTACTTTCAGCAAGGAGGTGAATGCTCAGTCCCAGCTGGTTACCAGATTACGTTCATCAGATTATTTTTAAAGTAGTAACAATGTCCCTTTTTTAAAAAAAATTAAATACTACATAGCTTATATCTTCAGAATCAACTTTTCAAATCCTGAAATATTGTTCTTTTTCAGTGCCCAGATGTCTGGAATGATTTCTAGGCACTGGTCTGAACACTGGAAAAAGCAATAGAGACAAATTAGCACACCATATTTAGCCAACAAGTAATAACTTGTATAAAGATCTTCCTCTATTGAGACTACTTAGAGTGAACAGCCCTATCACTGCTCTAAAAGACATAAAATCATGCCCTTTGGGGGTTTGGGTCCTTTGTGCTTGTAAGAAACATCACATGTACTTTCATGTATGGTAGCACAACTGGGAAATTTGGTACAGCTCCTCTGCCTTAGGAAGAGCTGGCAGGCAGCACCCCACTGGAGCTGAGTAGCTGCAGATGTCAAGACCAAAACAGGTTTCTAAAATCCCCCTTCTCACTCTCCTTTCAATAAATACCTCTGTTTATCTCTGTTAAAACACTCTGCAAATGAAGAAAACTTGAATGCAGAAAGGATGAGCAACAACCAAGGGAGAAATCTAAAGCCACCTTTTCCGCAAAAGAAAAGAGCAAAACTGTCAGGATTAGGTCCTTAGACTGATGTGATTCAGAATTAAGACACAGACTTCCTGTCTGACCTTGAAAAAAATCACTTTGCTTCTGAGTCAGGTCTTAAAGTGGGAGTATTGACACATTCTCCTTCATTATCGATAAGGCCTGAAAATCTGTCAGAGACCCTGGAAACAGAAACTGTTAAAGTACATTAACATCAGTGTGACTTCTCTGAAATGGATGACTTCAAATGGATCCCCACTTTACTGACTGGGGCTTTACCTTTAAATAAATATATAAGTACATGCATTCATTTCTTTATTAAAAAAATGCTTTCCTCAGGTTTATGTTTTTGTATTTCCCTGAAAATCTCTCTGAAGTTTCTTGTTGCAAAAAAGTACAAATTGTCTCCTGTACTTTTTTCCTCTCTACCCTTACCTTCTGAGAGGTCACATTAACTGTCACTTACATGCACAATTCTAGTTATGTTTTGTTTATGGCTTTTCAGCAGCTCTGTAATCCTAGAGGATGAAAATATTTTCCATTTGCCACAGTGACACGTGCTGCAGAGAAGAAACACGAACAGCTGCAGATTTCCCTAATGGTGGGATCAGATTACACACTCTTCAGGATTTTGGGTTATCTTTTTTCATTAAAGGAGAAAGCAGGTTGACTGGTTTAGGCATCTCCATGTGTGACTACATTAGGACTCTGGATCAGGAGCAAGGGCTCACTGGGACAGGCTCAGCCTATGTTAACCATCTTCTCCTGACCCAAACTTGCTAGCTTTAGCCGTGTGTGCTGTATTTGAGTACTCAAGACTTCTGTCCTTTGCAGTTAAACAAACCCTTCAGAAGAAAAAACAGCCTGCAGGTCAGTGAAACTAAGGTGGTGAGTTACCATTCCTTTACTGGAGAGCTTTCAGTATTTGTCAGTGATATATTAGGTTCATAAAAAATAAAATATCATTATTTAGGATGTTTACTTTAGCTTGGCTCCGAGAGGCATTTGTGACCTTACACAAGTACTTCATTGGAGGTCATTATTTAGACTAAATTCCAGATACAGCAAACAAAGAGCTCTATTCATAACAACTAAGACAGCAAAGTATTCACATGAGAAATAAGCAAGAATTTCCATAAGTAGACTAAATAAAGGTCCCAATCTAGGAAAGTAACCCTGTAAAGCTAACTCTTTAAGCATATAATTATTTTTATCCCAGGCAGCAGTTTATTCCATACAACTTTGAAAACACTTTAAAATAATTTCTTCAGTTGAAGACTAGAATTCCTCCCAGGTTCCTTAGTTACACTTAGGATACACTTTTTTAGGAAACAAAAATCAAGAACATCTTATCCATGGCTTAGACTCACAGTTATTCTTACCCAATGGTTTTCTAGCACACGGGTCAGAAAGGGATGCAGCTCGCAGAGAGGCAACTGGAATTCATTGAATCAACAATAAATGAGTGAACCAAATGAGGAAAGTTTGTATTCCCAGGATATTCTGTAGCAGGATAGTCTGTAAAACCTTGAAATCTGAATGAGCAGATCAGTTTCTAATGAATAATTTATTTTCCTATCTTTCAGCAATCAGCCCTACTGAAAATATTGAGTAAAAAAGAACAAGCATTACTGGGGCAAGGGCACTGTTCTGTTTTGTCATGAAAGATACATCAGTCTTTCCTGAGGAATACATAAGCATTACTTACCTCAGATGATCTCAGAAATATTAATGTGTTTCAAGGTACCTGCAAACAGCCTCCAGACTAACGAGACAGGTGGAACAAAAAAATTGAGAAGAGAATTGTTAAAGGCCAAAAGCTGTACAAAGACAATGAACTTTTGACAGACTTCACTCCCCTTTATGGAAGCTGTGAAGCTGGAGAGGCCCTGGAGACTGGTTTGTCAGCGAATATCAAGTTTAAGAAAAGCTGGGTATGGGATCTTTTCTGAGAGTCACCTCAAGTATATACTCACTGATCATCTTTAGCTTCCTCTAATATAAAATGGGAATCCCTGTTAGGGCTGTCTAGTCTTATACAAACTGATCTGTTCATGAAAAAAAAAAATAATCTGTAAATTTCACCTTTGTTCTTGAAGACATAAAAAAACCCCAAAAGTTCTCACTGACAACAAAGCTAACTTTGGATTAAACAAACTTTGCCATTAAAATATTACCCTGAAAGATATCCAACAAATAATATTTTTAGTAAACACCAATGATTTACAAATGGAATATTTTAGCTTTTTCTGAAGTAGCTTCCTTTTCCATTCCCTCCAATTTTGTATGCCTTTATAATGTGAGGACTTCGTGTAGAGATGGTTATTAAATGGTTGTTATACATCCTGCACCAAAGGGCTTACAAAGCCTTGGAGATATTTGTGGTATTGTGCTAATAATTGGTGAGACATCGTAGCAGGAATAAATGACTTTCTAAAGAACATCCTTGGAAATCTAACTCTCTTTCCATCCTTGTTGAAGGCAAGGGTTAAAAAGCATTACAAAGAGAGAGGAAATAGTTTTCACTTTTACAGACATGGTAAAATGAAACCTATGTAATGCTTGTGGGACACACATTTCTGCATCTATATTTATTATTTTTAAGCCTTCGCACTATATAAAGACCATTGCTTTAACAATGTGACAGTCCTTCCTCATTCCAGATTAAAGAACAAAGTTGATTCCATTTAAAAAAGATTAATTTTGCTTAAAATCACTGATATTTTTTGCTTTCACAGCAGGTTTAAAGGGAAAAAAGTCTTTCATTCTCTTCTAAGTCATACTAATAGATTTTACTGTATTATTTATAGTCCCTATAGCAGATCTCCTGATCCTGATGGGTTTTTGTGTATGATCACCATTTTTACACTGTAGTGATGTTGATCCTGTAAAGAAGGATAGATCTCATTTTCCAGAAGGAATGTTAACAGAACATTGAAAACCATCTTTTTCTTTGAAGGGAAAGAGGAAAAATCTTTGTAACAGCTGCATGGAACTAAGAATGTACTTTGCCCTATATGTTCTTCACCTAAAACAGAGTTGTTTTGTTGTTAACAAGTCTCTCTGTAATTGTTTTGGGGACTCAATTGTTCACATTTACCAATTGGCTTGGCCACAGCAGAAGAAATCCTGACTTCACTTACGAGTATTTGCAAAACTGCAAATCCTTATTCTGTGCAATCATCACAGTAAACACACACACGCATATATATATATAAAAAAAAAATAATTTCAAAGTTCTTCAGGAAAAAATCACTTACAGTCATTAATAACATATATGCTTGCAGTGCAATATACTGGAGTACAAGTAATAAGGAATTTAATATGTTTGCAACAGAATATTTATATATTAAAATTCCATTTGAAACTTTCTGAGATACCATTAACTTCTGGATTGCATTTGCACTGTCTGGGCATTTTTGGAAAGTTTAAGATTAAAAATGAAAGAATATTTTTCCACCTTCTCAAACAAATAAAAAATTCAAACCAACCCTTAGCAATTACACTGTTATGATGTATGAAAACATCAAACCTGACAGGAAAATTGCATTAAAGCAATAGACTGTTATCCATACAGGAGCACGAGAAGCTGAAAAGCACAGAACTCATTTAAGCACAGTTTCACTCTAGAGCTAAGGTGTATTACAAGTACCTCAGAAAACTAATCCTAGCTGCAGTTATTCCTCTGCCCTGCGGAGTATGAATTATCAAAGCACTTGACATTAATTTTAACCATGTTTTACTCTCTTTTTAAAGGAGCCACAAAGATTTGAATTTGCTGAAGTGCAGAACTACTGATTGAAGATCCCAATTGCTGAATACAGATCCCAATTTCCAGATCTCACTGTATCTATTGTACAAGCTAACAGGATTAGCCAGCATTAGCCCAGCATCCACAGGAAGCGTGATGCACAGTAAGACCTGAGGAATTCTCTAGGGAGGCAAAAGGTCCAAGTTGAGGCATGCATGATTTCAAAGCAAATCTTGGCACAATCAACTACCTGACCTGCAAGATGAACAAGCATATAATTTGATTAATTGTCCACCTTTTTGGAGCCACACTGTTCCTTTTTTTCATAAGTGTAAGCTAATATACTGCTATAAGTTTTTATGGAGACAACCAAAGAAATCACACATTAAATTGCCTGGTGATGAATTAGGACTGCATTTCACATTGCCCTCAGTCTCTCTCATCAACTCTGCTGATGTGAGATAAATATTTATGTAACTTAATATTGCTGCAAAAATGAAGCAACTCTAACAATATAGAAGTACTTCTGGTTCTTTACAGAGGTTCCTTTTTTCTTGTCATTGAAAATAAGGGCAGAAAAATAAACTGAAAAAGAAGAGATTTCAAAGCTCTTGATTAGGCAAGGTATGAAACAATTCTGTTCTATAAATAGTTTCTGTCGCTTTTGGACTCTGGCAAGTATAATCTAGGCTGACATCTGTACAGTCTAGAGCATGCAAGTCAGAACAAGAAACAAGCCTTTTTCTCCCTTCATAAGTCAATAAAAGGATTTTTTTTTTTCTATAGATCCACACGTTTCTAATAATTTCCTTAACTGGTATCTGCTTAGAAGCAGAGATGTTTTCTTTGGGCACACAATGCATTTGACAATCTACTCTTTAATGTACAGTATGTACAAAAAAGCACATGCTTTGATAATTTTACATAGTAGCTTATAAAATTATGGCCAAGGAATGTAAGAAAAACCTTGCAGAAAATGATAATTTCTTGTTCAATTTCTGTTCCATCATGCAGTAAGTTTACAAACAAAAGTCCTCCTTTACAGAGCTCTTATGATTTTTATTTTTACAAAATAAGTAGATGTTTTGTTAGCCTACTGGACAATTTCAGAGGACTTTGTGGTGAGATTCCACCTGGAGCCTCGCCTGAGTTCACCTGGTGTCCAGCTGGAGTTCTCAGAACAAGACAGACATAGACCTGTTGTGGCAGGTCCAGAGGGGGCCACAAAAGTGATCAGACAGAAGGAGCACCTCTCCTGTGATGAAGGGCTGACACCATTTGGGCTCTTCACCCTGGAGAACAGAAGGCTACAAGAAGGCCTTACAGTGGCCCTCCATCTTACAGCCATTTCCTCCTCCTGTCACTGAACTGCCCTTAGGAAAATTCCTCCTTCTGCTGCCCACAGGGCTTTGGATGCAGCCCAGGATAGGGAGGTTATGGTTGACCTCTGGGCTACAAATTCACACTGTCAAGTCATGTTAAGATGCCTGAGTCCTTCTGTCCCCCTAAAAAACAGGTACAGACTTTTCAGCAAGGCCTGTAGTGACGGAATGAGTCAGATGGCAATGGTTTACCCTAAAAGAGGGGAAGTTCAGACTAGATGTGAGCAATTAACTTTTCAGGAGAAGCGTGGTGAAACACTGTAACAGAAAATTATCCCATCCCTGGAAATATTCAAGGTCAGTTTGGATGGGACTTTGAGCAATCTGATTTACTCAAGGACTGTCTGGCTCATTGAAGGGAGGATATTATGACCTTTGAAGACTCCTTCCAACCCAAGCATTATATGATACTGTGACTTAAACAAAATCATTCTAAAAAATCTACTTTACTCACAAAGTTTGGAAGACTTAGGAAAATTGTTCTGTATTATTAAGAAGATAAAGTTTTTAGTGATTGAAATTCTGCCTTGGAGTCTCTTTAGTTATGTCAGAAGTTCTAGGTAGCCCTATAGTATACACATTTACACTTTGTCAGGTTCTTATTCATTGCCTGTAGTGTTTTTGGTCAAATTAGTTTTAAAACGTGAGTAGAGTCACCAACAACTTCTTTTTAATTTCCAGCATTTCTTTTAATTCTTTTTGGAATGTACAGTTTTATTGCAGTTTTTTCTACTCATCCCCAATCAATAAATATATAAAATTCCTAGTTCATGCCATCTACATGAAGCTCATTATAAATACAACATGAATGAAACAGTATTTAAAGAACTACTTCAACTAATATCTTTATGACAAAATTTCACAAATAAAAAATGATTACTGCCTGATGTTCCCTTCCCTAATCCTCCTAAAAGACAAAGCAAAGACACGTCTGTATTCTTTTTACATTTAGTCATTTAGAAGAGAATACACTTTTTTCTGTTTGTTTTTGTTGGGTTGTTGGTTTGGTTTTTTGTGTGGTTTTTTTTGGGTTTTTTTTGGTGTTTTTTTCTTGTTTTGTTTTTGGTTTCTTTTTAATAACCATATCTTTGTGTAATTTAGATGGTAAGGGATGAAATAGTTTTTTCTTTTCTTTGTAGAAATATGTGTATTTATAGAACTGTAGAAAAAAACAGAACACTCTCAAGAAGCCTCTAGAAATAATAATTTCTTCTAACACCAACCTTTTAGTTTAAATAATTTCTCTTTGATGAAACAGCATCAATCTGTTGCAAAACCTGTTGCTTTTAAGAGCTAGTGAAAGCATAACAAATTTTCAGCACGGCTCAAGATTTTACTAAGAAATATATGAAGATAGTGCAAATAGCACTAGCTTTAATAAAAAATATAGTGGAGATTGGGCAGGGAGATAAGCTGCAGGGATGAAGGGGAGTTTATATGTCTTTAGAGACTGAGGAAGCCAGCCTTTGGTAGCTCTTTTGGTCTCAGAACTATTCTTCCTGACAGCAAGAGATTTGCTATTAATAGCATTTCACTCTTCTCAGTACTCATCATTTACAAAGCATTAAAGATTTTCTATGACCTTATCAAGTCTCCACTTGCTCACATTCACCTCTGCTCTAAAAAGTACCAACAAGAGTTTTCTCTTTAATTCCCTAATATAATTAAGTAAAGCTTGAAGCAACTCTACTCTTCTTTGATTAGCTTAAAGTTTGCTGTTTCTGAACTTGGTGCCTGAGAGCCAAGGAATCTGTGGCTTCCAACTGTGTCACCTAGTCTAATAAAGAACTAAAGAATCCCCAACAAGCCTTGTCCCTGGAGCCAAAACTCTCACCCAATTCAAACTGATTTATAAATGTACATTATTTCTTAAAGTGAAGCCCTTAACACATTCTGTTGCTTTGAAACTAGTAGACTGATGATCTGAAAAACAGCCCTTCCACAGTTAATTATCATGGAAACTCAGAGACATCAAGGTCCCAGTGAACTATACCAGGAGCACATAAACAACACCAGGCAACAAGTGGCAGGAAGGTTCCTGCAAAATAAAGCGGTTTTCTACACGTATACATTCCAAAGAGGTAAAAGAAGGGATACCTCCAAAAACAGAGCCTTTTTCTCCGAGGTACAATTTTTTCCTGCACCACCCCTCTTTATTCACATGTACTTAACCACAAGACCAATTGATGTCAGAGGAGATCAGAAATTATCAGCCTGCACTGCCACTCCTCTTAGCTTACAAGCCTAAAGGAGTCACGAGGCAGACACAAAGAAAGTGTAAGACAGAAAAGCAGCCCTGGGCTGCCTCCTGTTCTCTGATCATTGGTGTCTTGTGGTCAAGAATATTCATTAGTAGCGCAGAGAAACCCACTAATGGCATGCAACCCATCCATATCCCCCTGTCAAATATTGGAAAGGCAGCCCATTGATTTGTACAGGTCACTGATCAACTGCTTTGGTAATGCAACATCACACAAAGGACAAGCAAGAACTCTGACAAACAAGCTGTGTATTCTGTCAAATTTGTAGAAAAGGAAGTTAGAACATTTTTCTACTTCCTAGATATCCAATAGCTTCATCTTTCAGTGCTTGAACTTATTGTTAGCAGGTACAAATGCCAACATAATTGACTTATATTCTGTCTAATATTAGATTTGTTTCAACATTTATTTCAACTAGGTACAAATAAGACAAAAGATGACATTTACTACTTGGAAATCCTCTATGCATATTAAAGATCTTGTGAATATTCTTATAAGCTTTTTAACCTGTCCTTCGGTCAATGACTAAAATTCCTGCTCCAGAATGTCCACCAAGTCCACTGCTGTCCCCATTCCAAGAGTCACAAAACAAGCCATGAAAATCCAAAGGGAATCAGATGTGGTAAATTTTGAACAAAGAAGAAACCTCTTTTTTCCTTATTAAGGAAATAAAAGAAAGGAAAATGTTTTAATTTGTTGCACACATGCTAGGTGTCTTTTGATATAAACCCCAGTACCCTAACACTGCTTTTAGAAAGGAAAATGATTGGTGCATATTAATTAGTTAAGATAAGGAAATCTCCTAAAGAGCACAAACATCTTTCTTCTGTGATGTTCATTGCATCCTCACAGAAATGGATGTACACCTCCACACTTTCATCCCCCCAAAATCTGGCAGAAAGTAATAAAAATTTTTTTCAAAGTCTTTTATGCTTTTAAATTTTCAGTGTAACTATTAACATTTTATGCCCAGTGCAGATGCCCAGACCTTGGGCTTCTTTTTAGTTGAAGAAGATTTTGTATATGGCAGAAAACATGCCCACGCAGTAGAACTGAGTGTGCAGCTGGGAAAGAACCAAGTTTGCAGACCAAAGTGGAAAGATGAGCTGGATTATTTCCAGTAGTGGTTCATTCTGCCTTTAAAAAGATCCCAGATGCTTGTATCATCACACACCCACAAAAATGTCAGCTAAAATTCTGAAAATGTGCAAAGGAACACATACCTTGTGAAACTGTGTGTAGCTCTCAGACAGAACTTTTCACCTGTAAAGGTGAAAGTTTTTCACCTGAATTCAATCTACAATACCTGGGGAGAGCTAAATTAGCAACAGTATTTTCAACAACCAGTAGCAATAGTGGAGTTTGTTTTAAGTAAAGAATTATGAAATCCTGAAGAAATCCTCTTCATCCCCTGACATAATCAAAACCTGATGGGATATGGCCCTGAATGACTTGCTCTGGCTGACCTTGCTCTCAGCAGGAGCTTGGACCAGGTATAATCTCCAAAAATGTCTTTCTGCCTTGACTGCTCTGTGACTGCCAGAGGAACCCACACCACCAAAGCACATTCAGGAAGCTGTGCAGGAGTTGGAAATCAACATCCCCCCATAGAAGTTTGGGGGTTCCTATTACTTTCGTTCCAAGAAATACCTTTTATCTAATAAAAATATAAATGCTTTTAAATAAATTGTCAAGAATTTTGTTTTCTGAGAGGTAAAAGTACCACTCTATCTCCAGTAGTAACACTTTAACATTATTTAGAATGCTGTTACAACACATTAACTGATTAGGAATACAAAAAAACCCACAAAGTTATTTTCATCCTAACAGGTATCAAACAAACACGCCAAAAAAACCTCACCTAATTTAATGCATTTTAAAATAAGACTGAAAACTTTCTGGTTACAGATTTTTTCTCATGAAGGTGCAACGATTTACTGCTTTCATGAAACTTCTTAGTACAACTTCAATCTCAAAAGAATGCTATTTTATATTCAGTACTATTTCTGGCAGTCCTTTAAACTATTCTTTCTCTGACTTTCAGAGCTATCAGTCACTGTTTAAAAGTCCTCAATAAACTAAATCGACTGCCCTGAAAGAGATCCATCAATCATATTGACTAGCACTGAGACAGGCCAACATCACATTAATTGCATGCAAAATTAACAGGAATTTGCAAGTGATTTTTTTCAAGCAGAATCCCTCCTCTGCTTTGCATGTCTTGAATTACTAAGTATTCTTACCATAAGAAGTAGCTCAGGAAATAACTTAATATTATCAAAACACACACACACAAAAAAAAAACCAAAAAAAAAAAAAACCAAAAAAAAAAAAAAAAAAAACCAAAAAAAACAAAACAACAAAAAAAACCAACCCAGTTGGAGATGAAGAAGTTTTTCTTTAAAAAGCTTTGACTGCATAAAATAATAGCTACCATGCTTCTCTGAGGTTTTAGGGCAGGGCTGCTTGCAGCATCTGTGCACTTTCCAACATCCCAACAGCTGCTGCAGTCTCAGACATGAGGCTCACAGAAAAACTCGGCCAACTGAGTGTCAGTGTTCAAAATGCAAGTAACACTGGTGTAACATACTTAAACAAGGACAAGGTGTTAAAATTTGCAGAGAAACCCCCATACCCCCACCACTGCTAGTGCTGTATTTCTAAATTCCAGATATGTCCACTTTGGTGAACACAAGATTCATTTTGTAGAAGTCTTAGCTTAATTCCTTATGAACAGCATTAAAATTGTACACACAGCTGTATCCATTTTAGTCTGACAAGCCTTTGTTCTTAGTTTCAACCCTCTACTTTTTCCACATTATAACTTGGGGGGGTATTCTCATATTGATGAGTTCAATGTTTCTTCTATAACTCACTGTGCAGGGAAGATAATTATCCCCTGAGTAAGGTCTGACCCCTTTCCCCCCCCCCCCCCCCCCCCCCCCGCTTTTTTTTTTATTTTTTTTTAAGGAGTGGGTAGATGAAAGCATGCTTTTTTGAATTTTATATTGTATGTAAAATAATCATACTTCTTTCCCATTTGATCTATATAATCTTTATCTAGCATCAGTCACATAAGCTTAAAAAACAACAAGGGCAGATCACATGAAAGCATTCTAGAGGGGCAGATGTGGAGATTAACAGCTATGAGAAGGATACATTTTCACCAGCCTTCCAGACAGATCATAATGTCTTTTAAGACAGATTTTTAATCCTGCAAGTAACAGACTGATGACCTGAAACATTCTCAAAGTGTAACATTTTGTAGGACTACACATGTTGGGGGAGCTCAAATCCAAAAACATACAAAATCAAGTGTGAGTTTTGGGTGGTTTGGACTTTTGTTTGTTTTAAAAGCAGCCTGTCATCACTTCACGGTCTGTTAAGAGAGTCATTTTGCTTTCGAGTTCAAATTCTATTTCTTCCGGGAGATTTTTCTCAAGAACAAGATGGGCCAGACTGTGGGTCACACTCTCTACACTGCATCTCTGTGTTGGCATAAAAAGGCTGTAAAACTCGGAGCCACAGCAGGCAAGACAGCTCAGCTGGCCTAAAAGGCTACTGTAAGTGACAGTTCACCTACTCCTTTGCTGTCTCCTGATTATCCCTCTTTTACTCCCAGGCACCTGCTTGTGCCTCTCTCACACTGACTGTGGTACTGATCTGACTTCACAGCAAGCTGATATGGCTTATCACTAGTTCCCTCAACTGGCTATCACTTTTCTGTTGCCCTCTGAACTGCTTCGGTTTACCAAGGGGTCAACCAAGCATCAGCTTGATCAGCTACACCCTTGTTTTCCAGTTCCATCCTAATTCACCTAATTTCAAAAGCTGAGAACCAGCAAATGGAATGAATTCTGAGAACCAGAAATGGAATTTACCAGCAAGAGGTAAAGCGAGGCTCTCTAGAGAACACTGCTGGGTGCAGTCACGCTGGGCTCACAGAATCATTTGGGTAGAGAGAGCTTTAAAAGTAATTTAGTTCCAACCCCCTGCAGTGATCAGGGACATCTTCAGCTAGATCGGGTTGCTCAGCTGGAGTCCATCCTGGTAATGACTCTTAGACAGAAGAATGAGTCTTACAGATTGCTCTCCCAAAAGGGGGTTGCCAGGTGTGCTGGAGCCCTTTAGAGTCAGAGGAAATGGGTCAGGGACAGAAAAGCTACATGCCAAGAGAAGGTAAATGTGCTCTGAAATCCCCTTTAAGCTAACTTTCAGAAAAAGAAAATTCATTTAAACAATTCAAAACTTTGAAACTGAGTCTGAAAATAGGCCTCAATACCTCGAAATCAAGTGATGAATAATCTTGCATTCTACTAGCTCAGCCTGTCTGAACCCAACAGTGTGAAGTTCTGCTCTACCTATGGCAAGAGGCATTGATAATATTACTAAAAGATGCATCCAATTAATGAGTATCCCTGGAATTTATCAGAGGAGAAGAAATATAATAATCTTTAGTAGTGAAGAGAAAAGCAAGAAAAGTAAAGCTTGGAAAAATTACACCAGTCCTTGAGAGACCAAGCTGAAGACACTGTCTATTCAAGAATCCAGGTAAAATCAAGCACATTCAGGAGATCTTAGATCGAGACATAATATTTTTCAATAAAAATTGAGCCTCCTGAGATGAAACTCTGCTACTCTCCCAGGTAATTTGATGATTTTCCCTCTAGAAAGTTACACCACTTATAAAGATCAGTCTGGTACTGGCTCTCCTGGGGAGCAGAGTGGGAACAGCTGAACACACGGATAATATCAAAGCATTGATTTGTCGGTCTAAACAAACTCACTAGTCATCAATACCTTTCATGGAGTAGTTTCATGGGCAGAAATTCTGCCTGAAAGCAGCTTTCAAACCTGTTTGCCTGGCAGCAGCAGTGCTGACTAAAAACATCTCTGCTCCCACACTGTGTCAGGCCAGGCCAGTGCTGCTGCCACCATGAGAACCACACATGATAGTGGACTCAGGCTACCAAGTAATATTTTTGTGCATGTCTTTTTTCTTCCTCTGGATAAATTTTCCTAGTGTTACTCAATTCTGCAGAAGATAATGTTTCTAGCACGGTTGAACTAAACCAGATTTTTCTGACAGGAAAAAGCTGCTGGTTTTGCCCCTGCACAAGCCCCTACCCACAGCCCTTTTGAAAAGAAAAAATGCAACAATATGGTTTGATTACTGCATCACTAACTACACATGTCCTATACACTAAGAGCTCAGAGAAGTAAACTGAACCTTAATGAAGGATTTCATTAAGTATCCTCTTTAACTTGTTGCATGTGTATTTTAACCATAGCACTGACTACATAAGACTGACAGTTTCAGCAACACTAGAGTCTCCTTGAAAATACTGACACCTTCAGTGAAGTACTGGAAATTAAAGAAATACAGTATACTGCAGTGAGACTTTCCCTGCTTTAACCCATACATGCCTGCAGTAGAGCAAGCACAGACTCAGAATAGCAGACTACTGTTTTAAGGTCACTAAAGGATAAAGAGATGTTAAGAAAACAGGAGGAAGTCCAAAAGCTGAAATCACCAGAAAGATGAGTGGATTAAGTACAGTTTGTTAAGCTAAAATGTCACAGCAGGACTCAAAATTCTCCTGATTAAATTTGCCTTCTCCATGCTCAAAACTAAGAAAACAAAAATCCACATTAACCATAAATGCACTAAACATGTGAACCCCTTCATGTGTGCAGACTTGTTGCAGCCACTGGAAGTGGACAATCCACTCTGCTGGACTGGACTTGTTACCCCTGTAATATTTGTCACTAAGTGTTGCCATTCTCTGGCACCCATGCTAGGTTCACCCAGGGGAGCCTCCTGCTACAGTCATGGGGATATGGCACAGAACCTGCAGGAATCCAGTAATCCCAGGGCAGCCTCTCCTACAGCAAACAGGAGAGCCCTGTTTTGGGGAGCCCAATACAGGACTATCTAAATAAATTAGGCAACACTTTCAACTGCCTCTTCCATGTAGGAATTCAATGAAAAATGCACCAGGTTACTTATTGAAGTTTTCCTCCTTTAGGATAACCCCCCTCAGGCTTGCTTTTGCAATAGCAAGAAATTTGAGCTCGATGAAGGGCAGAGCTGGCTGCAGTCAAATGGAATCCACATGCTTGTGCAACATGAAAAGGCAGAATAATAGAAAGAAGTTACTACATGTCACGACTGTAGAGTTTCCAGCCCAACTTCCTCCCAATTTTCCTTACTGTCTGTCTCATTCTCATTCACATCACAACTCTCTAAAAAATAAATAAAACCAGCTGGACTTCTTTCTGCAGCATTATATCCAGGAAAGTATAGCTAAACCCAGTGTTCAAGTTACACAAATTTAGATCAGCCCAGGATGAGGTCCATAAAACTTCTGAAGTAACTCACCAGTATCATAAAAGCTCAAAACCACTGGCCAAGCCAAAAGGTCTTAAAACACTGGGAAGCAGCTGAAGCTGGCAAAATTATAAGCAATTGAAAACAGACGTGGTAACAGAAAGTGTTAAGAAACTTTAGCTATAGACATTGCTGCCAACTCCAGCTATAAATCAGATGAGTAAAATGGGAGGGAAACCTTCAACAGTCTGTTCAGGGCTTTTTAGAGAAAGAGTATGTCTGTTTATATACTTTTGTATGGTGCTAGAAAAATATGGTGATTCAAATGGAAATACTACATTTTGCTTTAGACTCAGGAAATTAGAGATCTTCAGAATTTACAGTAAAAGACAAAAATCACAGAACTAAATATTTCCTTTCAATTTTTCAGTCTTCTCTAAGGTTGTGTTAAAGTTCCAAAGTTTAAAACAAGCTACATCTTCCATCCAGGTTTGTTGAAACTGTCATTAAAGCATACTCACCTTGGTCTAGAACATCGACAATTTTCTTTATGAATTTAATTCAAATTATCAAGCCTACTCCTTCAAGAATAGGTTGATATTTTTTACAGAACTAAGGAATAGCTTTTGAGTATCACAGGGTTAAGAATGAGCAAGAATGAGGTGAATGAGCAAGGACCCTCCTAATTTTGGTCTTTGTGGTTAACCTTCCTCAGATCTGGTCCAGAATTTTCTTTTTTCCATCTCTAAACACCTGAAAAAAATAATACTGCTTGCCTCATTGAGTGTTTTATATCTGACATACATCCACTCATCACAGAAATGCTGTCATTCCTCACCTTGCAGATGAGGAACAAAAGCAATTTACCCTGATTCCTCAGCAACTCAATAGAGTGAACAGAGGGACCAAAACAATCTGAGCAAGGGACCCACAAATACCCTCCCTCTGCTGAGCTCTGCTGCTCCCCCACACCTGAGTGGCACCCCATCCTGCTCCATTCCCAAAGCATCCTGGCCTTCACGGGATTGCCCTCACATTATTCCCACTGTTGCTGGCAGCCCACCCTACTTGTAGACTTTTTATGACTTTTGATAATGCCATTCCTAGATAACCACTCTGAAGGACACTTCAGCAATGACAGGCTTTGATCCACAGCCACCAACCTCGAGCTTCTCCAACAAGCCAGAGGTAAACAGAGAAAAGCTGCGATGAGGATGACAGGAGAGAGTGGAAAGAAAGTGAAAGAGGAGGGCAGAAGCCTTGCAGTTAACTTCTTAGTATTGGTGATTCAATAATTATGAATTATATACCAACTTTGTTATATGAAAATAAGAGTTATTTCTAGATTTTAATTTACCCTCAGCCAGGACTGAGGCCTTTATTGAAAATATTCAAAGAAAAGGGGCTGTAGAAAAACATATGCAGTTAAGTTTTTATGAACTGCTTTACTCATTTTCATTCATGACTTAATAATAATAATATTTATTCTCCCCCAGATGGCTTGATAATAAAATGCAGTATTAGTTTTAAATAATTCCAAATTATCCTAAATGTTGTTTCTGTAAAAGCTAAAGTAAATCTGTCACTGACTTTGACAGAAGATTTAAGTCAACTAAGCCTTTTATTAATTTTTCAAATTCTTATCTTATTTCTCCTAAACTGTATTTTTGTGTTTGATTGGATGGCTAAATGCAAAGTAAAGCTGTGTAGTCTATTTCTTTCAGCCAGCTTCTCCCCCACACCTGTTACTTGGAAAGGTTCTTGGATATGTTTTTAAGAATCCAGTATTTCTTGAAACTACTGGAATACAAAACACTTGAGCAACTCTTATTTACTTTAGGTGCAGCCAGGACAATAAATAAATGATGGTTCAATGTGTTTCAGTGAATTCAAGAATACATTGATATTCAGACACTAATTTTGGGTTTGTTCAACATACGTACAAAAGTTCTCTTACATGAAAAGCTCTATTATAAGGGACAGTTTCACTCTGATTTAACCAGAAATGTAAGATTTTTCTATAGCCCTGAAGAATCTAAAATTAGTCCCATTCACTTTGAAAAAGATCAGATAAACTGTAGATGGCACAGTATAAAACCCTTTAATCCAGAAGATTGATTAAAAAGAAATAGTATATATATCAGAATACATGGGATTAACTAAAATGGGTATATTTAGTAATGGAGTGTGAGATTAAATTACAATAAGAACAGCAGAAACATTGCAAGAAGTGCACACTAATTTTATATCCAAACACTCTTTGAGAGCCAGTGTGGAATAAAACTTTCCATGCTTTGATTGACAGTAGAAGATGTGAAGTCAGGTATTCAGGAGTGAGAACATATAGAGTAAAAGAGCTCTGAATGTATTTTTTTTTTTTGAGGAGGGGTGTCTGCCAGTGATACAAATTAGGCAGTTAAATGAGAAAAATAACAGTGCAAGAACAAACTGTATTGTTTTTTTTTAATTTTGAGCTTGAAAATGCTTTTAACAAGTAGGAAAGGAGAACCACTGGACTAGCATGTTTTTAAACTTTCAACTTGATCAAGGTCAGTGTGCTCAGCATTTGCCAGGACTGAAAGGACTCCAGATACTAAATAGCACTACTTTCCTTCCTAAATTATACTCCCCAGCCACAGTGGTAGGAAAACAAAAGGCAAGGTATTACTAAACATAAATGAATAGATCATAACTTATGAATTTACCACCTATTACTGACTAGAGGGGCAGTTGGCTCTGACCCAGTAGTGACATACATGTATTTTAGATATCCAAATATTTCCTTATACATCCCAACTACAGCTCTGTGTGACAGCCCCTCTTTCCTGGTATGAGTCCAGGCCCACACTTAGGAAAGAGTGGAAGGTAATGCAAAAGAGGAGTTAAAAAAAAAAAAAAAAAAGGGTGTAAAAACAACGCTTTTAAAAAATATATTAGTGTGGTTTGCTTTTTTTTTCTTAGACTAACCAGCTGCTTATACTTCTCCAGCATGTATTATCAAACATGCTTTTGACTTGGTTAAATATCCTCCTTCTGTGCTAGAATGATTAGACTAATAGAATCCCATTATAGTTATTATTTACAGAGCACATGGGAATGGCTTAGCAAAAGTTCAGGTTGAACAAAGCTCAAAAGATGACTATTTTTGGCACATGTCTTGTTTGCAGAAGAAACAATATCTAAGGAAGTGAAGTTAATGAAAGGAGTCTGTTTAATCAGCATAAAATAAACAGCCAAAAGCAGGTTGCACAGGGAGAAGCAATAAAAGAACAAGTGACTCGCTATGGTATTGTTTTCTTTTCAAGCTCTGCTCACAACAGAAGGTTTTCAACAACTGTACTTAAATGCCTCGGTTTCAACACTGAATTTCATAAGGAAGGAAAGAAAAGCTTTCAGTCCTTTTTACTACAGTGCTCACAAGACACCCTGGATCTTCTTAAAGCCTTGTGACTCGCTCATCTGGTGAAAGGTAAAAGCACAAAATTGATAAAAAAGAACATAATTTGTACACCAGACACAAGTAAAAACACTAGTGGAGCATAAAGACTGAATTTTACCTGAAGAGCTGTGTTCTCTGAAGGAATAAGCTCCTCTTAACACTACGTATGTAGATTGAAGAGTACACATTGAAATGGGGAATGTTCTGTTGTTCTGCTGGAAATTTTTTATATGATCAAATCCTTTAACCTTACTGAGAGTTACAAAATGAAACCTTAGATTTTCTTTAAAATAGTAAACAGTTATGATCCGATTTTGTTCTTAAATAATACATATAACAGTCAAATAGAAAACTCCAAACCAAAACAACAAAAAACAGCAAAGCCAAACTCCTTTTTCCTTTCAGCAGCCTTTGTTTTTAGAAGAGATAAAAATAATCTGAGATTTTACTAAATCACCAGAAGCAGAGAACTGCAAAATTCCTGTTTTAAAGAGAACTGTCTTTTGCAAATTCCTTTCTTAAGATACCAAGGCTTCAAATGTAACTCCTCAAATGTAACTAGGAAATTAGATTGAATTATATTTCCATCATTAAAAGAAGTATGCACCACAAAAAACCCTAGTTTTTAAATCTGCTGAACTCTCTCTGGGGGAATCACAGGCAGCAGTCAGCAGAATCAGCTCAAGTATCCAATTGAGCTATAACAATGTGATACACATGAGTTTGTTCTCTTACTTCTAAAATGAGGTAACAATCTCAATAACCTCTGGTCCTATGATCTGGAACAAAAGTTTCATACTACAAATATGTGTGTAGAGTGTGTTTCATCATACAAGAAGATGTACTTCTGCAGAATATTTTGGTTTTTAACCATAGTTTAAGCTTTTAATTACAGTGAAAATAGTTTAACTGGCAATTTGTCAGAGAGACTAGTAGAAAACGTAGGTAAAAGTTTTTCCTTTATAACTGTCCAGAAAGGTTTTGAGTGAGAATAGGGCCAAGGAGGAAGAGATGAATAAAAGGAGTCACATGTCACACAACATCACAAAGAACAGGTAAAACCTCTGAGCTTTTCAGCTTATTGTGTCTCACACAACACAGGAACAAAAGAACAAAGTGGAAAGCTTAGAACAGTTGAAAGAGAACTTATTCACCATGCAAAGAGACCAAGAAAATCACTGCCCAAATTAAGAATTCAGTTTTCTCCTTTTCCTGTTCATTTATTAAGATCACATCCATTGCTGGTGGTCTGTGATGTTGCAGGTGATTCTTTTCCTGAGGCCCACCTTGAAATTGTTTATGCTTTCATTATTCAGGTAAAGGTTGTTATGCCAGATACAGCTGCAGAATGAAAGCTTTTCAGGTTCATAATAACCTTGAGGAGTGTCAGTGGGATTCTACACCCTGGTTTCTGAATTTTGTTTTCAGTTCCTTTCCTAAATAAAAAACAAGCAACCACACAAAAAAAAAAAAAAAAAAAAACCAAAAAAAAAAACCC
>VZUI01030411.1:0-40002 GCA_013401135.1 Cettia cetti | reverse complement strand
CCGGGCTCGGTCCGGCCCGGCGCGGGGAGGCGCGGCGGGAGTCGGGCGGGGGTCGAGCCCGCAGCCCGGCCCGGATCTCATCTCTCCTGTCAGCGCGGCCCGGCCGCCGCCTCAGCACGGTGCCCGGGCCGGGGGCGGCTGTCACCTCCCGCACCTGCTGGTGCCCGTCCGGGACCGGCCCTGCCGGCGGCTGGGCAGCGCCCCGGGGGCTCCCCGGTCCCGCGGCTGCCCGGCCGGGCTGTGCCTCCCGGGGAAGACTCTTCCAGGGCTTTGTTGTTCTGCCGGGTGTCCCCGGGCAGGGCCTCGGGCAGCCGCGGAACCGCCTCGCCCCGAGGCCTCGGAGCGGTTCTTGGGCCGGCCGGAGCCGCCCCCCTCCCCGGCGCCGTTCGGTGTCAGCCTGACGCTCCTGGCAGGAAAGGGGAAGCGGGACCGAGCTGCCGGAGGTTTGCAGGAGGTGGCCCCGGCTGCGGGCTGTGCCCGCGGGGGTTTGTGCCCTTCCTCCCCCACGAGCCCTTTGGGGCTCGCTGATACCCTCCTGTCACCCCCGTGTGTGTGTGGAGCTGATCCCCGGTGTCCCGAGCAGGTCCCCGCCTGATCCTGCTGCTGGCGGCGGCAGGGGTGACCCCGGGGAGCAGCCGGGGAAATCCCATAACCACCATGCCTGGGGAAAAGCTGCGCCTCCTTCGCAGCCGCCCCGAGTCGAGTGCTGGGATAGAGCTGGGAGTGAGACAAGATTTCAGCGTTTCGTGCACAGTGAGATGTTTAAAAATAACCCCGGTGACGGCTGGCTCCTGCCGCGCAGGTTTAATCCGCAAGCTCTTTGAAGCTCCCTGTAAAACTGTGGCAGCACTTTGGAGTCTGGATGACTGAAAGTAGAGCTGGCAAATCTGAACAGGCGGCCTGAGTTTGGGATGCGCTGAGCAGCTTGGCTCTCTTGGGCCTCGGATGGTTTAGGTTCAGCAGCAGAACATGAGACTGTTTCTACGGGGAACGTCGGGATGTGGAGACCCAGCTCTGGGGTCCCCGGCTTTGATTTTTTGGCTGAGTTTCTGTTTACTGTTGTTGTTTATAGTAAACAGCGTGCAGTGAGTGGCTGGGAACAGCCATGTGGTCGCTGCAGTTCGCAGCCAGTAATATTGGGGGAAAATGTTTTCCCACCTCGGTTCAACGCCTGAGCGCCGGCTGCAGGCTGGGCCTCCTCCTCTCGCCTTCCTCCCCTCTTACTCTCAGGTTCTGCTGGCCAGACTGTGCTGTCCATATGTGTGTGCTGGGAATATTTGGAGTTTGGGGTGGTGGTTTCATTCCTTGTGCTTCATCTCAGGCACTGGTGTGTGGCTTGGTGTTAATATGGGGAACAAAACTTGGCTCATGGGGGTCTCAGCTTGGGACATGCTGCTGTGGTATACAGCCCTGCATGTGCTGGTGGGTAGTTCAGGATCTGCCCAGTAGATGGTATGAAAATGCAGATGGAAGTCAGGGAGTCTCTTACAATGGGCACAAGGGAAATACAGGTATTTCTGTGCTATTTAAAGTATTTATTTAATTAAAAGTTTGAGTGTACTCTATTTGTGAGAGATGCTGAGTCTTGGTCCTCCTGGTTTGGTATTTACATCTTAGCAAGTGACAATTCTGCATCTTGATAATCTGCTTTTCTTGAGGCACTTCTGTAGAAACCTGATGAATTTTGTAGGACAATATGGTGTCTATAAGTAAAAGATGCTATTAGGGTATTAAATGATGATCTTATTCATCAAGTAGCTGTACTTCAGTCTAGACAGGAGTGCTCTGGGAGCTGTGCCCCTGCGCTGTGTCTAATTTAAAGGAATGTCTGAAACTTTGTTTCATAGTCTCGGACATCAGGGACCTCCAGAGATGTCCTGGTTGTTTCCCAACCCTGAGTAAGGTCAGGTAGACTTCTAAACCCTTCCTGAGTAATAGTTCTTTTAAGGCTCTTCGTGATTCCACATCCTGTGCAGGTGATGTATGCCAAGACTTAGGCCAATCTCTCATCATTAGAGAGGTTTTTTGAAGTGTTTAATCTAAATCTTTGTCTTACACTTTAAATCTGTTCTTTTTTGATGCCCAGAGCTCATGGAGAACACCCTACTCGTCACATCACTTTCTACATGTGTCTGCAGCTCAGTTAGAAGCATTTGAAGATTTTTTTTCCCTCTCCCTAAGCTGAGCAAGATCAATTTCTCCTTCCGCCTTCTCACGTGGGCATGTCAGCCTAGCTGACCTCTGTCTCTAACTTGGGTTCTGCTTCCATTCTCACTTCACCTAAAGTGCTGTGGTCAGTCAGGGTAGGGCTGTGTCAGTGGGGCTTCTGCAGAGCAGTTGTAATAATTTGGGCCCAAATGACCCTGTTTTGGGTATGTCTCAGCACTGTTACGTGACAAGGAATGCAGATGACATGTTTGCATGTTTGTGCTTTTAACTGTGTGTTTGTGACAGAGGACTTGGCGTGCTCAGTGAGCTCCTGTTTGCAAATCTGGAGTAGTGTGCTAGCAACGCGAGCTTGGAGCTGTGCTCAGTTAAACCTTGGCATGTTGGGGCTCATGTTTGAGCTGTAATGTTTAGCACCTTGTCTTTTCTCCTTTTCTTTTCCTTGCCTGCTACTGAAATTCAGCTTTTGCAATGAGACAAAAATATTTTGAGTTGTTTATGCATCCATTTATGTTTGAGAAGTTTCCTGACAAGGAGGGGTCCCTGAGAAGTGAGGGAGGATGCATTTGAGGACAGAGCAGCAACTCTGGCTGCTAGCTTCTCTTGAGAAGTGGTTAATCTCCTGCATATATGTAATTCAGAGACATGCCAAGGTAAAAATCATCTCCACAACTGAACTCTCAGTGTAGCAGAGCTGTAACTCTGACCACTCCTTCACCCCAGCACTGCATCCTGGTGTGGCACCTGCACTTCAAGCTGGAAAATTCATGTTTCATCCCACTTTGTTTGCAGGATACCACAGCCTAATCCTAAAGGAAATGCTTTTTCTGGGTTTAATACAGTTGCAAAAAAGTGCTTTCTTACCCGGCTTAAATATCTACCAGTGGAAGCTGTTATAGAACATTTGCACTATGTTTAACCTGCTAGTGCAAGTCTGACAGCAGCAGGAAGCACAAGAAAACTTCCCTGTGTATCACCAGGTCTCACTGGGCTTGGAGTGAACAAATCCAGTGACCTGAACTAGTAGTGTCAGAATGGTATCTGCTGGGGGCACAGAGCCCTGGAGATCAGCCCCTCCTCCTCTTTGCAAAGTTGTGCTCTGTCCTGGATGGCAGTCTCCCTTAGCAGGACATTTCAGAGGTGGTTTCAAATGTGAGCATAAGGAGAAATCAGTATAGGGACATCACTGCAGCCTGGCTGGTGCTGAAAGCACTCAATTCCCAGAGATCTCTTATCTTCATTCAATTCCCTAAAAATCAGAGTAACACTTAGCTCTTTTACCGAGGTTTCTTACACACACCACTTCCAGCAGATTTAGACACTGTGATATAGTTTGCAGTCTGCAGGGTTCACTCAGGCCCCTACCAAATATTTCTGCCTCTGTAGCAGGGATTTAAGCAGAGTTTGTGTCTGTGCCTCTGCTCTTAGTGGACTGAATCTCACACTTTCATGCAGACTCATCCTGAGCAAAAAATCAAGAATTTGGCTGAGAACTGAAGGAAAAGATGAGTGTCCGTTTTGCTGCCTCTGCTGTTTGCGTGGCAGCCTCGTCCAACAGGCCAGATGGACAGGTGATGTCTGAGCTGCTGCAGAGGAGTCTGAAGCACTTGGCTTCCTGAGAGCTGACTTGATCAGAGACCCCTGCAGCTCCAAGGCCTGGTTGATAACATGTCACTGGAGATAAGGAAACAGAGCAGAGTCGATGTGGTCATTGCCAACACAAAGGAGCTGACGTGGGAGTTCAGGGCAGGACTGCTTTTCCCTGGGACAAGCTTGTGCTTCTGCCACTCTCTGTTTCTTGCTCAAAAGTTTTTCTGTTTGTATTATAAATTGAATGGTGTTATCACCAGTCAGAAACTAAACTCCTCTCAGCCAATGTGCTCAGAGTTACCCAGCTCCAATTAGCTTGTACATTTTCCAGACTGCCACAGTGGGAACAGCCCAGAAACCTTCCCGTGGCTCGGGTTTGTTTTCAGCAACGGAAACTGTAGGAGTAGATGCCAGTGGAAATTTGTGAAGCTCAGTCTTTGCCCATTGAGTTTCATGCAATGAAACTTCCCCTCTCCTGGCCCTCCCAGGTTTGACTGGACAATGGTCCAGGTCCATTCTCCTACATACTGCGGCAGGGGAACAAGTTTGGTTCACCCACTTCTGAAGTGACATCTGCTGTGGTTTGCTCGGGGGTGGAGGGAAGTAGGTGCACCCCTCTGATTCCTCAGGGTGCTGCTGATGTTTGACTCCAGGAAAAGATCCTGTCAGGAAAAATGGGATTTGTGCCTGGGAGGAGCTGGGGGATGTTTACAATGTTTGATTTCAGTCTTGGCAGAGGCTGCACAGGGTGAAGCCCATCTGTGCTCCACTGAGCGAGCCACGGTCCCATCGGCTGCTGCTCGCAGTCACCTCCCTGTTGCCTGCCTGGACAAGGCAGTGCTGGAACACCTGCCACCAGTGCTTTCATCCACTCTGCCCTCCCCTGGGTCACTGCTGCAGGGTGTCCCTGCCCCTGGGCCTCCCTCCCTCCCTCCCTTCCCGTTTGGAGCAGCCCCTGCCTCCTCCCCCGATGCCGAGCCCTCACAGCAGGATGCGCGTCCAGCTGTGTCTGCGGTGAGCGGGAGGGCAGCCTGTGTTCCCTGTTCCCCCTCACTCCCTCCTGGCTGTGGGAGCCTCCCTGGGCTGCTGCCAGGGCCTGCCTGCCCTCCCCGTGTCCCCACAGCTGCGGGGAGGCCGGGCCAGGCCGGGGGTCAGGGCTGGGCCGCTCACACCGTGGGGGCCGCAGACCAGCAGCACTTTGGGGCAGGAGCCCGGGCATGGCTCTGGCTCCGGGTGGCACAAAACATCCCCACAGAGCAGCTGAGTGTCCCTGAAACCAGCTGGTCTGCAGAGGAGGTGGCTCAGGGTGAGGGTGGCTACCTGGGCTCAGGCTGGATGCACTGGGGGAGCTCTGCAGCATGCTGGGCATCTCCCACCAGTGCTCTCTCCCTGTGGTCTCTGCTGCAGGGCCCCTCACTCCTCACTTTTGCCTTTCCTGCCCAGCTGCAACACATAAGGTAGGAGAAATTTCTGCTCTATGCTCCTTAGCTGAGTGAAGTCATAGAGAGCAGGCAGAAGAGCTGATGGAATCTGATGTGGACCAAGGAGGAAGTTGTACCAATCCCACTTTCTAAAAATAAGTTGAGTGGCTGTTCATGCAGCCTAGAGACTGCTGCTCTCTGTATGCTGACTGTGGTTGCTTTTTTTTTTTTTGTCTTGTTACAGCAAATCTTAGATGCTGCAGTCCATTAAAATTGTGCAGTGGCTGTGTGATCAGAGAGGTACCTGTGGAGAAAGTCTTGTGGTTTCAGTTTTTCTAGAAGTGACCTTGAAGGATCACCCATACATTATGTTTCCTAGAGGTTTCTCTAAGGTGTTCTAAGATTTCCAGTGATGGTGATTCCAATTTTCCTCAGCAATTCACTCCAGTGCCTGACTGTTCTGAGATTAAGGAGCTTTGCTTGATTTCAGGCTGGTATTGCTGTACTTTAACCCCATCATTTTGACATTTCACCTTCTCTTCTGGCAAGCTACCAAAAAGAAGAAAAGTTCAGTAAATGTAAAAAGTAATCATTGTGTGGGGTTTGATCTTCCTTTCTGCCTTTCCCTTTTGTGCTCAGGGAGCATCTGCTGGCTCTTGGGCAGTGCTGTGGGTTTAATGACACGTGTGTGGCAGCTGGGCAGCCCTAGTCCCACTTCCCCCTGTTGTGCTGGCCATGACTAACAGTTCTTGATCTGCACTGGTGTCACTGAAAATAGGCTGCTTGAGTTTTATTAAAATGTGTATCAAGAATTCTGAGTTGTTTTATACTTCTGTAAAATGTATAGAATATACAAAAAAAAGTATAGAACACTTAAGGAGTTTTTGTTTAGTGATACATTTTATAAAAATCAACAAGGTGACATTAAAAGTTATATTATTTCCAAACATGTTTTGTTGCCCAGAGCAGCTGTGCCTGCCCCATCCCTGACAGTGTTCAGGGCCAGGTTGGAGCAACCTGGGATGGTGGAAGGTCCATGGTGGATGAGATTTAAGGTCCATCCCAACCCAGGCCATTTAGTGATTCTGTGTGTGCATACACCATCTCTCCAGACCTGTGAGATTGGTGAGGAGTACCTGGCAGGTGCCAAACTCCCTGTTTTGTGCTGGTAGCAGGTCAGAGTGAGGCAGCCCTGACCCAGCACTCATGGAGCTGTGTGATGCTGCCTTTGGGCTGAGCAGCGCTGGTTGCAGTTTTACAATTTCAGCTCAAAGCTTTTGTGCCTGCCTTCAAAAAGACCAGGGAGACATTCTCATCATCATCTGGTGTTCTAAGTTATTAGTCAGACTCTTACAGAAAGTAACTCTTGAGGTAGCACAGCATCATTGAAAAATATTCTCAGGTGTGGTGTCCTTTGGAGTATCAGCTGCAAGTGGGGTTCTGTAACCTGCTGGTGCCATCAGCCACCAAGTGTTGTGATTGTTTTAGTTTACATCTGTGTCAGGAGTGGTTCCTAGTTCATTAACAGGTAATCCATGGTTCCCATGTGGTGCCCTAGGTGATAGGAGTTTAGATCTTTCAGGGTTTGGTGCTAGTAGTATTTTTGTCCTTGTGTGCAGATTACTCAGTAAAATGTCTTCTTTTTTTTTTTTTTTTTTTTTTTTTTTTTTTTTTTTTTTTCTGTAGCTGAATACCTGCTGTACTGCTTGTTATGCACAGTAGACATTATCCAGAGGACATTGGCCACTGATGGGTAGCAGGGATCAGTTCCACCACCTTGCTGCTCACCTGGAGCCACAGGTGGAGTAAACCGTGGCAGCTGGCTGACCTCCTGGCTTGTGCCATGACTCCAGAGGTGAAGTCCATGTTGTCATTTCCCCAGCCCCACCCTGGAGGGTTTTGCCTGCCTGTACAATGCCACTTCTCCAGCATAGCAGCAGGTAGCAGCTCACTTGATGGGAGAGGGCCGGAGGAACTTGTTTCCCTTGGGCATTACCCAAGCCTTGCACTATAGATTTGGGCAGTCCCACTGTTGTTCCAGCATTATGGGGCTGAGGATGGCTTTTGAATCTTGGCTCCTTTTCCATCACTGTGAGCTTTGGTCTTGTCCTGCACACTGCTGGCAGAGCCTCCAGATCTGTGTATGTGTGGTAGTGTCTGTTGAGCATTATCTCGTGCCTGACCAGAGCACTCGGTGTGTTCTGGGGCTGCTCAGTTATTTCATATTGTTGTCAGCTGGAAAATCTGTAAATGCCCTGTGATATTTTATGGCTTTATAAGCTGTACAAAATGTCCAGCAGGTACTTAAATGTCAAGCAGATACAGTCTGTAAGAGTGCCTTGTTTTCATTAGCTCCTTGGCAGACACTGAACATACTTGCAGAGCTGCAGGATGGACTTTTGCTTGCTTGTGGTCATGGTTTGGGGTTTTTTTATTGGCGTCTACTGTGTGTTATACAGAAAACAGTGAAGGGCCTCACAGTATATTTTTCAGTTGTCCAAACTCTTTGCCTTTCAGGAATGTAAAGCAGCCTAACAACTTTTTCTTTACATAATTAACAGCAATCTGTTCAAGGTTTCCTGCAGGAGCTGGCTAGTAATTTTTCCTCTCTGGGAGCAATTCTCCTGAGCTAATATTTCTGTCTACATCTAGATTGTTCTTTCTTTTGTTATTAAAATGGAATGTAATTTTGATGGGCATGTTATACTTTTTCTGTATCCAGACTTTGTACCCAGTAGAGGATATTTCTCCTATTTGAGTAGATACATGGTTTTGAATACTGGGATTTTATCTTCTTAAGTCACAGATGAGAGCAGAGTTATACACAGGTTAAAAATAGCAGGCAGTAATTAATACCCATCCTCAGTGAGCCTAGCTCTTCTGGTTTCTCTTGACATGTTGCACTGCAGCAATTTCCTTTCTTTTTCCTAAGAAACAAATGAATTAATCTCTCTCACGTGAGTGAGAAAATAAAGCAAATATGCTTGTTTCCTGCCCTGACACACCATTCCCTTGGGGTACCATGAGTTTGTGGGAGCTCTTCTCCTGGGCAGCCCTTTGCCTTGGTTGGGCTGGAGCAGACCAGGCACGGGGAGGAATGGCACAGCCATTCCTTCACTCTCCCAGACATCCTTCTTTCCCTCTATCAAGGCTGGATTATCTCTGTCTCAGTGCTCCAAGCAGCAGAGACTGACTCCTCTTCCGCTCCAACAAGGGTAAATCCAGGTTTTGTGGCTCTGCTCCATACCCTGAGGGTTTGGAGATTTTATCTTTCTCATTTCTTTAGCAGATGGGGCAGATCAGTAGAAACTATTTCTCATCTGTCCTTTGTTTGCATAAGAAGAATCAGCTGCTGGAAGTGTTGGAGGGGAGTCTGGCTCTGCTTCCTGCCAGGGAGACCCTGAGTTTTGTCAGTGTAAGGGTAGATTTTTATTTATATATATGCACACACAGACTAAAGGGATCATTTTACCTTGCCTTCTCTGAGGGAGCAGGTTCAGGAGGGCAGAGAGACTTGCATTTGGAAGGTTTGGGAAGGTTGGCTCTATGGGTGTTGGGTCAGGGATTTGTATATGGGTCTGTGAAGGATTCAGCCTTGGGTTTGACTGGAGCTGTGCCCCCCTCCCTTCTCCTCTTTCTCAGCAGGGACATGTCTGTGTGGGGGCTGGATCTCAGGAAGGTAAGAAATACTTAACTCCATGGAAGGTCATTCCTTTGTGCTGGATGAGGAAAGAGAGCACTTCAGGCACTCCAGTAGCACGCTCAGCGATTGCTGTGGTGCCATCTGAAGCTTGAGGCTGAGTTTTCATCCAGTGTATTTTCCCAAGGGATATTGCTAAGCATTCCATTTAATTGTTAGGGTTGGTTATAGAAGAAAAGCAGAAGGAAAATGCAATTGTAGGTGTATGTAACCATCATCATCCCCCGTGTCTCAGTATTTAGCTCATTAGAGAAGTGGTGATTTTGTACTGCACCTTTTCTTCAGGGCTGGTTTGTTCTCCTCTGCTCCCTGAGCTCTCATCTCCCTCCCTGCCATTTCAGTGGAAAACCCTGCCCCTGTGTGTCTCTCCCTGGGGATCACCCTCCTCCCTTGTGCTTGTGAGATACAGGGTACTTTAAGGGATTGGGTCATCTCCTTCCCCTCTCTTTGCAAGCTTTTCCTCATTTACATTTCTGTTGTGTCCCTTAATTACCATCCCTTTGGTTTTTATTCCCCCTCAAGCTGCCTTTCCCTGCTTATGGTCTCCTGAGAACTTCTGCTGAAGCTTTATCAAACTTACATTACTAGAAATAGTTAATGCAAAATTTTCTTTGAGGAATTTTCACATCCTGCTTGCAGCATCACTGCACAGTCTGTCGTGACATTTCCAATAGAGACACAACTGGAAGTCCTTTTCTTCTGGATTGCCTCCTGTTTCCCCTTCCATAGGGACATAGGAATACATTGTACTCCCATATCTTCCATCCCATAAAGAGTTTATTTTTTAATGGAGTCCAGTAGAGAATTAAGTATAAGGTTGATTAAACAATTTATGTATACATATATCTACTGAGTGTCAACCAGGGACCCGTGAAGAGTTTCCACACTGGAGCCCATTCTGGGGCCACATCCATCACCCGTGTAACTGCTGTCTGGGAAAGCAGCCATGGCTGGCTGTGCAAGGGGGGCTGGACTAGCCTGTCTGGGGGTGATATGGAAACCATGCACTGGTTTTTAATGTTCTCCTGTGTAAATTCTTATTTAAAGACTTTGAAGCATCCTATTGTGCGCTTTTGTGAGTGGTGACTTTGTAAGTGCCTTGGGCAGAATCCCATTTCAAGGTCTCCTGTAAGCCATCTGCTTTCAGTAATAGCTCTTAGCTTTGGCATGTGGCTCTGTGGAGGCTGAAATAGCCACATTGCTGCAAAACTTTCTTTAGTGCCTGCATCAGTTTGGGCTTCCCACTGAGCCTGCAGGGGCTGATGCACCCTCAGGGTGCTCTGTATCAGCCCTGTCCTCGAGGTTCACCCTCCAGCTTGTCCCCAGGCAAGGGGGGCATGACCCAGCACAGGAGTGTGGGGTGCACCATATCCTGCACCTCCCTGTGTTCTGGGATGAAAGGAAACTGAGGTACGTGTAGGCCTGGCCTGTGGCCTGGCTCCCAGTCACCAGGGTGTCAGGGTAAGGTCAGAATATGCTGGGATCAGGCTACAGAGCCCCACGTGTGATAAATCTTCTCTACTTCAGGTGTTGTCAGTGGATTGGCTACACTGCTGTGCCAGTCTATAACCCAGGCCATTCCTCTTCTAATGTCAGGAGAGTTTAACTTTTAGCTGTAGGAGTCCTGCTGACACAAAATAGCTGTAACACAGATGCTTCAGTGTTAGAAACAGCAGCCTTGGGCACACAGATTCAGTTCCTTGCTTTGGCATGTTCTTCCCATATGGCACTGAAGTCCATCAGTCCTTTGTTCTTCTATATGTAACAGACACCTTACCTGCCCAAAAAGCCAGTCTCTGTGTCAAGTTTTGTTACAGTGCATTTGGGAGAGCTCCATAGGGGTACAGTGGTGGTACAGGTCAGAAAAGTCTCTACTTAACATCCAGAAATAGAGATATAATTGCAGCTTTTCCAAAACTCCTTCAGAACAGTTGTGGGGAGCAATGGTGTTGGTGGCATCTTTCACACTGGGGTGTGGGCCATGGGCATTGCTCACCTCAGAGGCAGAACCTCAAAGTGGCTTCAACAGCAGGACCTGCCATGAAGGATTTGCTGAAATAATTCTGGAGCACAATGAAGCTTCCTTAACCCAGCTGTTACCAGAGGGGATTTGTATGATTAGCTGAAGTCTGTGCCACATCAGCTCGAGTTTGTGGTGGGCCACTCGCTGTCCATGGCAGTGGGAGGCAGCCCAGGCCTTGGCTCCAAGCCTTGGGCATGGTCCTGTCTGGGGAGGAGCAGCACAGCATCCTCTGCATGCTCTGAATCCCTGCCCATGTCAAGGGGGCTGGAACAAGAGGATCTTTGAGTTCCCTCCTGACCCAAACCATTCCATGACTCCATGTTACCCTACATGGGAAGGCTTTAGGCTTTGCACTGTTTTCTTTCTATTTGAATGGGTGGGAAACAAATCAACACCAATCTTAAAAGCAGCTCTGATTTTTCAACAGTGTGTGAACTTCTTACAGCAGTCGAGCCCCATCTTTCCAAGGAGGATTTGCAGGGCTGGAGTGCTCACCCCCCTCACTACAGCAATGACAGCCATGGAGCTGGAACTCCCAGCTCATCAGTAAACATGTCTGTACTGAGAAAATGCATCCTGTTAAGGGGCTTCCTTTAGCAGACTCAAGTCAGATTATCTTATTTGTCTTTTATTTTAAGCCTTTTCATCTCTCCATTTCTCTCAGCCTGGGTATCCTGTTCCTGGTGTGTGCCAAATATGTTCTCTTTTTTGCAGCCTCTTCAGTCTTTGTGGAGAGCAAGGTCTGCTCACAGTGATACATGTCAGGATGTTTTTGGTTTGATCCAAGGCCCATGCTGATTTTGTCAGGGGGTTTTTGGTTTGGTTTGTTGTTTGTTTTTCGGTTTGTTTTGGTTTGGGTTTTTTTTAAGAGGGAAGGAAATCTTTATTGAAATCCTGCAAGGTTTTATACAATTTCTTCCACGATCATGAGCAGTGGTAACTGTTGTAGCTTTGCTCACAGTGGTGGTTCCTCTTGCTGGTCCCTGGTTCTGGTACTCACTGAGGGTGATCTCTTGAGCTTGATTCAGCAGCGTCTGGTGGTCCATCTGCCATTTCCTGGGAGGCTCACCTATCTCCTCTCCCCAGCAACCTGAAGGTGTTCAAAAGGAAGTCATAAAATCGGTATTTTCATTGTAGAAACATGGTCTATCCAAGTTTTTCATGTGTTTTTGTCTTTTAAAATATATACTCCTGTGAGACTTGGCTCGGGGGCTGAGGAAGTGTGTTACTTGTGATCACATCTTCGAGACACCTCAGTGTGTTAACACAAGAATGTGTTTGTGAGGAGCCTGTCATGAAGTCTGGAGTTCATCAGTCCACTTCTTACATGGTAGAAAGATAAAATTAATTCCAGAGAACGAGAGATGTTGGAAATGACAGAAGATCCTTCTGGTAGAAAGAGGAGTAATGGTTTGCAGCCATCAGGTATTTCAGATCACACAAGGGGATCAGTACTGCAGATGGAAATACCAGCATTCATCGTACATCCCCTGGTATGAATGAAAGGACTCTCTAGACCTGATGAGGGGAGATGCTTCCAGAGGTCCTGTATCTTCATCAGCCTTTGTTCAGAGCTGCCAAAAACGTGACAAGGAGAAATAAAACTCCAGTCCTGCCCAAGAGGATGGTAACAGGGAGGTGGAAGAAACTAAAAAAATTTGTTTAAATTCTGACTCAGCTTTTCAAATTGGGAAGCTTCTCACTCCTGAGAGTTCCCTTCAGGTTCCACGTAAGCATTCCTTTGGCATTTTGGTTTAGGACTCCTTGTCTGCATGTCTGACTCCAAGAAAGCTGGTGCTCAGTCCTGGGAGCTGGTCTTTGGCTTCTGCCCAGGGAAGGGGTCAGTCAGCTGGCTTATCAGAGCACTGAGAGCAAGAACTGTGGTTTGGACCAGCAGAAGTTCTGGTGTCCACAAGACAAGAAGAAATTTGAGGAGCCAAGTCTGGTGTAAAAGCAGTGAGAGGAGTCAGTGCACTGACAGTCCTCTGATTTCTCAGGTAGGCTGAAAGTGCTTTTCTTTCTCTACCTTAGAAACTAAAAATGGCAAAAAAGGTGTTAAATGAGCAAGCAGGCTGAGTTTGAAAAGGTTCTTCCCCTAGAGGGTGGTGGGGCACTGAACAGGCTTCCAGGGACTGGCCATGGTTCCAAGGCTGCCAGAGCTTGAGGAACATCTAGAAAATACTCTCAGGAACAGGGTGGGATTGTTGGGGTGTCCTGAGTAGGGTCAGGAGTTGGAATTGATGATCCTTATGGATCACTCCCAACCCAGGATGTTCTGTAAATCACGTGCCTGGTTTTCTGATTGGGTTGGGATGCCCCTGGGTGCTCCTGTGTAACCCGTGGTCACACAGGGGCTTCCAGAATGGAGCTGAAACATTCCAGCAGGGAGGCTGGAATGGCAGCACTGCCATCACCCCTGACAGGCAGGGGCTTACAGTGCTGCCCTCACATTTCCTGAGGGAATTTGTAAGGGACAGCTCTTTATTGCTGGAAACATTGATAGTGTTTGATGAAAACATGACTGTAAAGAAAACCTCAACTGAAGCAGAGGTTACATGGAAGAGATTTTTAGTGGCTGCAGTGGTCAGGGTGCTCCAGACTTATGCTTATGTGGGGAAGAAATCAATGACTGCAGGCAGCTTTCATCATGAGAAACTGTCAGGATTCTCTTGTGGCAGCTCCATGGGATTTCCATGAAGTGTCATTCTCACAGTCCTCTGTCAATATGCAGAGTTTCCTTTTTTTCCCCCCCAATCCTAATCTGTGGAGTATGCATCCGACCTAATAAAACCATTTTCCAGCTTCGCTGTTGGTGGTTTTCTTCCTTTTCTCTCTGAAAGCCTCTGCCCTGCTGGCAATGGCATTGTCCAGCGAGGTTTGAAGCTTGGCATACTGTCAACAAACCTTCAGGTTCCCTTTCAATCAAACATGGTAGCGCTGAGATCTGACTTGGATTCCATCCCAAGGTTCACCATAATCATCCTTGTATAATAGGAAGTTCAAACAACCCCAGGAAATAATTCAGATGTGACTGGTGCCTTGAGTGGAATAAAGAAGTGCCTAGAAGTGACATTAAGAGCCTCAGCTCTATCTCTTTTCATAATTATGCGCTCCGAAGGAGTGGAGGCTTTGGAGATAAAGGGATTACATGCACCTCATGAGGTCTGGAAAGATGGGACAGCATCTCCCATCCACATTTTCTCAGATTTGTTTTACTGATACTGCAGTTGCCACATTTGTGGAAGAATATTGCAGAGCAGGCTCCCCTCTAACCCTGCAGTTCCCTTCCAATCTGGCACAGGTAAATTGAATCCATCTGCCCTTAGGGATGAGCTTTTGGAAGAGCCTGTTGGCAAGAGCAGTGGGGGGAGAACTTAATTAGATTAAGATGCATTTCCGCAGTGTTTGTGCTGCGGGCTGGAGAGAGCTCGGAGCTGGGGATGCCCTGGGATGCTCTTCCAGTCCTGGCTGCCTCTCTCTGCTGCCTGAGAAAAAGGCAAATGCATCAGAGGTGTAAATGTCAGTGTAAGCCAGCACAGGGCTCACCAGGGTGTGAACAAGCCATGTCCTGAGCTGGTGTCCTGCAGCCTGGCAGGAGGGCAAGGGCTCAGCTTTTGCTCACCACAGCACAGCAGCTGAGGCAATGATGAGGTGGGCAGGGCTTGGCTTCATTCAACCTTCCTTCAGCTCTTGCTTGAGGCTGGGAACTGATGGCCCATGGGTCTCATGCTTTGATACCCTTACAAATGCTGCTTTGCTTTTCAGTGTCATTTCTAAGGCTACTCGTTTACTTCTCTTGATAACTTCCCCCATAAGGAAGTTGCATGTCTGTTAGTTTCCAATGAACTGTTCCTTCTCTCTGGTATATACTTGGGAGTTTTTTACTTTTGTAGGTTTGCTCTGCTGCTCTGGGAAGGGATAATTTGGAGTCCCCAGTACTCTCTCTTCATGCTACTCATTATTTTATATGCCTCTCCTGTGGTCTCTCTCCTTTTCATTACTAATCAGGTCTAGTCTTTCCAATCCTCCTTTGTGTGATAGTTTCATTTTACAAAAGCTGAACTAGTTTCTATCAGCTCAGTTGATGTGATCTTGCTCATATCAAAGGTGTTTAACAGCCGCAGTCCCGTGTACTCACTGCAAGCTGAACTTAAATTGTGTCAAGTTCTGTGCTGCTTTGCAAGTGCAAGTGGGAATGTTTGTTACAGCTGTCTTTAAATTTAAATTTGGATGTTTTAAATGAATTAAATATGAACATGAATAATGCAGCTGGTAACGTAGCCTTTCTGCAATTAAATGCAAACTTTTTCATTTTGTCTCTCTGCTTTCAGGTTTTGCTATGCCGCAGTGTTTGTACTGACTCTGCTGTCTTGTAGGAGTGATGGGGAACTAGAGCCCATGACAGTTCAGTGGAGCCCTTGGCACTTTTGATATCTCGGTGAGTGAAAGTTGTTTGAAACTCTGGGAGAGGCACTTCATCTGCTACTAAAGGCTGCAAATCAGTTGGTCTTTTTACATTTTTAAGGCAGCATCCTGCTGAAATGAATTTGCACATTGATCTGTCCTTTCAGGTTATAAATTCTGGAAACCAACACTCTGTAATACTGTAGTTCATGCTTGGGAGATTATCTTGATCTCCACAAGCAGGAGAAACACAGCTTTTGAAAACAAGGGGAGTTTGAACTGTGGTGTGCAGCTCTGTGCAAGTGTCAGGCTCTGGAGATGGAGCATTGCAGCGTGTGCTGGGCTGTGGAAATCTCAAAGGCTTTGTTTGATGCAACAGTAAGGTTGTGTCCTTTGTGCCATGGATCCAGCCAAGAGGTCCTCATCAGGGGCATGTTAGTGCCTGAGGTGATTCTGGAAGATCTGTGTCTGTGCATGACCTGGTTTTGTCCCTTAGATACCAGACTGTAGCTTCTGCTATTTATTACTTTCACATTTTTTCAGTCTTCAGTCCCCAAATGGCCACGTAAAGGCCACGTCCATTGGTACCACGGTGCTCCCATCCTGCAGTGCCTGTGAGCTTGTCTGTTCTGCCTTTTGCTTTCTTCTCTCTACACTGAAGTCTCCTCACTGGGGTATTTCAGCCTTGTCAAAACCTATAGAGTGATTCCTCTTGCCATCCAATCCGTTGTCAGTGAGATAAAGTCCCTGGGTGTTTCAGATTGGAAGGAGCTTTTGGAGGTTGTCTGGTCCAATGCTGCATGCAGAGATGGGCTGACTTTGAAGTCAGTCAGCTACAAGGTTAGATCAGGCTGGCAGGGGAGGGAGCTGGTGATGTTTGGAGTGTCTCCAAGGGTGGAGATTTTACAGCTCCTCTGGGCAGCTATAAATAACAGTCAGTGGAAATCATCAGTTCCCAAGTCCTGTGTTAGTAAAGCCCAGGGGCAGCAGAGGGGCAGCTCCTATCTGTGCTCTCTGTGACCAGGGACAGGACCCAAGGGAATGGCTGGAGCTGTGTCAGAGGGGGGTCAGGCTGAATATCAGGAAAAGGTTATTTCCCCAGGAAATGGTCGTGGCCCTAAGCCTGCCAGAGCTGCAGGAGCATTTGGACAGCACTCTCAGATACCCCCAGGGTGGGACTGTGACAGGCCAGAAGTTGGATTTGGTGATCTTTGTGGGTCCCTCCCAGTTGTGATTGTATCAGTTTCAGGAGGGCTGGGGTACACAGTGTCTGTCTGCATGGCTGAGGAAGGGCATCCCTGCATCCCAGGGCAGGAGCTGCTCCCTGTCCCTGGGGTGCAGTGAGGCTGCTGCCTCCCATCTGGCTTTCTGTGTCCAGCTGCCCCTGGGGCAGGCAGGCCGAAGCCATGCATCATGGAATTTGGCTCTGCTCTTCTCTAGGCATTACATGACTCTGAGTGCACAAATTATTTTGCTTTTTTTTTCTTGAGTTATTATTTTGCAGGATTAACCCACGTGTTGCTGTCCTGTGATGTGAGCTGTACAGGGGAGCTGGGTGGTGCAGAGCCGTGGTGGAGGCTCATGAAAGCTGGCAGGAATCAGGCTGAGGCTGTCACATTTGGGCAGTTTCTTGGAAGCCTGTTTTGGAGTTGCAGTGTCCTTGAGCTGGCACTCATGTGGCTCTCAGCAAAGTGGGATTCCCCATGCAGCTTTTCTCCTTTGGGGAAGAGTCACCGTTCATTTATTTATTTCTTTAAATTGGACATTTACAACATTTGATTCTCTTCCATGATATGAGATCTTGCTGAGAGCCTGCTGCAGTGTTGGCTGAGGAATACCAGCAGTCAACTCTGTGTTTTATCTGTATCACAGAATTATAGAACCATTAAGGTTGGAAAATACCTCCAAGATCATCAAGACTGAACACCACCATGTCCACTGCACCAGAGCACTAGTGCCACATCCAGTCATCTCTTCAGTACACCACCACCTCCCTGGACAGCCCATTCCCATGCTTGAGAACCCTTTCTGTGAGAGATTCTTCCTGATATCCAGCCTGAACTTCCCCTGGCACATCTTGAGGCCATTTCCTCCTGAACTGCCCCTATTCCCTTGAAGAGGAGACAGATCCCCACCTGTCTGCCCCTCCTGTCCTGTGGAGGCTGAGGTCCCCCTGAGCCTCATGAGGGTTATTCCCATTGTGAGGATGGAGGGTGCAGTAGTGCACCCTTGTCCTGGTCCATAACCTTTCACAAACTCTGTCTGAGCAGCTCAAACACAGTCTCAGTCAAAACCACTTTGGTTTTTTTCTCCTAATACATCTGAAGGGAAGGAGTCACACATCCCTGCCAGCAGGGCTCTGAGGTGCTCAGGCTGAAGCAGCTTTTCAGAAGCCCTGAGAGGAGCACAGGAACTCCTGTGCCAAACACATGAGATTTCTGTGTCTGGGTACTTGAGAAAGTCCCACAGGCAGCAGAGGGGCAGAGTCAGAGATGGTGAATGCTTGTCTGCTGCCTTTATATATAAACACCTTTCAGCCTGGGGTTTTATGTCTAGGGGACTTTTCCTGCCAGGACTGCTGGTCTTTAATAAAAATTACTGAAGAAAATTATGAAAAGAAGCTTTTAAAGTTGTAAATAACCTTTCACACGTAGGTTGCCTTCTGCTATTGAAAGGGAAACCAACCTTACTCCTTTCACAAGTGTGTACAGGCACACACTCTATTTAGGAGAGAGGCAATAAGTGACTACTGTGCACCTTCTGATTTGGATTTAAAAAACCCAGATTTTTTTCCTTTAGTATTTAATAATCCTTCAGTATTTTTCTTCTCAGAGTATTGCATGTAAAGAGGCTGTAGTTTGTAGAGCTGTTACAGAAAATTAAACTCTATTTCTCTTACATTTAGAAAAAGCCTAGTTTTGAAAACCCCAAATTCTTGCCAAGTTGGATCTGTAAATAACCCTTTAAGCAGCTACTCAGTGCTGCGTCCTGAGACAGCTTCCTCCTCCTCCTGACTGCCCCACTGTGAACAAAATGGAATTATATTGATACAATTAATCTTTCATTAGTTAGTGGAGTGTCGAAACATGCTATTCCTGGCTTTCCCAAGGGCTTGTTTGTGGCTCAGCCATTCATGGGGATGTTTTCTGGCAGGGCATGCCAGGGCTTGGTGGCTGCAGCAGGCCCTGCCCTGTGAGAGTGGTTGTGCTGGAGCTCTGTGTCCCTGTACATGTCCAGCACATCTCCCAAGAGCTCGGATTTTTCAGGAATATTTCTTTATAACAAGAATGCAAATGCCTTTGCTTGCTGGGCACAGTCCAGCCAGTTTTCCTCCAACCAGGGAAAAAAAAAAAAAGCAGCACCACTTGGACACTCGTGGCAGTACTAACAGCAAAAGTATTTCCTGGGTCATTGTCCAATTTCTCATCCTTATTCTCCAGTACTGCTGTGAGCAATTTGAATTCTAAGTGGCAAGCTGGGGATTGCTGTGCTGCTTTGCCAGAGTTAATATTATGTTTCCATGTGTTTTCTTTCATAAATTCCAGCTCTGCTCCCCTTTGTTAGTGAGTGGGAGCAGCTCCTCCTTCCACACACATGCTTTGGACCTGCTGTAGGGTTAGCACAGAGGCATGTGCTCTTTGTGCTTATTTATGCTGCTCCTGCTGCCATGAATTTGATGTTGTCCACAAATTGGAGAAAGTCTTGTAGTTTCAGGGGGTGAAATGAATCGTGTGTTCTGTGCAACCCCGGGTGACAGAGCATGTGTTTCCCCCCACTGTGTGATGAGTTAATGGTGCAGGTGACTGTGTGCTCCAGAATGGGGAATTTTCTCATCATTATTTCTTTTGTCCTAGACATCTTCAGTTCTCTAAGAGCAACCCAGTCCCAGGATAAGGACAGCAGCAGGTGGTAGAATGCGGAAACCAGGCCCTCAGAAAGGTGAGCAGTGATGCTGGGCACAGCCAAGGGCCCTGCAGTGAGCTGGTGTGGCCTGGAGGGCCTCAGGGGGCTGACAGTGGGATGGGAGCTGAGGGGATGTGGTTGGAAACCCAACACAGAGCTGTGTGTTTATCAATCAGCGTGCAGAGAGCAGTTCATCAATCCACCCCTGTGACAGGAAGAGGAGAGTCCTTTTAGGGGCATCCCTGCAGCTCGTGGGGCGCAGTGACAGCAGCGAGGGTGCCCTGCAGAACCCACAGCACCAGCTGGCAGAGCTCCCAGCATGAGGCAAACTGCTTGTGCTGGCACAGGCCTCCCCTCTAATGAGGCATGAAACCAGGGACCAGCCTACCTTGTGGAGAGGAAATGTGTCAGGAGCTTACCCTGCCACCGAGTCCCTTGGCCCCTCATGCAGCACGTGCTTCCTGGCTCCTGCATCCCCAACAAAAAGGGTGAAGCCCAGCAGGCTGCCTGCAGCTGAGCTGCTCTGGCTTCTTGTGCTTAACAAAAATATTGATTTCCTTTAGTGCTGTGCCATGCATGTGGGTTTGACTGGAGTGATCTCATCACATGCGCTCCGGAGGAGGGGGGAAGGGAAAAGCGAGAGGATGGAGCATCCTCCACAGCTCTTTGTTCACATCTGCTCCACACTCCCAAGGTTTATTGCAGGAGATTTCTATGCTCGATTTCTCTCCTCCCTTTATTTTTTTTAAATGTCTCCTTTGCTTCTGTCGTGGTTCATCTTACAGCAGCATTATCCTCTTCCTAACACTGCTTGTCCTTTAATGAAGTGAAAATAAATGAAGGAAAGCAGGGAATGGGGAGACCCTGCTGCGAGGCAGCTGGAGGGCTTGGCAATAAAGGAGGCCGGTTGATTAGTCAGCAGCGTGGCTGAGGCCCGGGCTGGCTGGATTCAGCCTCACTCACAGCTTGTTCTCTGTGCTCCTGCAGCCTCCAGCCAGCCTGTCTCTGTGACCTGTGCTCGGAATGCCGGGCTGCGGGTTGCAGAGGCAACACCTGCACCGTGCACATGTGGGTTTCTGTCCTACTTACCTGCTTTTTTAATAATGCATTGAACTTTTACTGTTTCTTTATTTGTCTGCAGAAATTCTTGTTTCTCTCTCTCTCTCTCTGCTGCTTTTCTATCCTGCTTAATGAGGATTTTTGCATGTTAAAGGTTAAGAACAAAATGTACCTTCACCTGCAGAGTATGGTGAGGAGCTCCTTTGAGTGCATGGATGCTGTTAGAGTTGTCCTGCAGCACTGAGGGGAGTCTTACCCACCCAGGGGGCTCTTTTGCTTCTGACTTAAATACTTTATGTCCTTTATTCCTGCTTTCTTAGGGAGATGGCACAATACTGTGCCTTGTGGTAATGCATTTATTAGGAAGGGTGTCCTTCAATCCTTTTTCATTCATTTATGTCTCTCCAAGGAGGCTCTTTGTCTGGCCCATGTCTAGTGAGGCTGTGACCACACTCCATATGTCCCTCGTGTTCATTTAAGGGATGCTGATCTGCCATCCCTCTGTTGGGCTGGAGGCAGTTGGAGGAAGGGTGGGCATCCCCCACTTCTTGATCTATCACTTTCCAGAGCAATAAAACCTACATGCTGTCCTGTCCATTGTGCTGAAAAAGAATATGTCATGAAGAGAAGATTGCAAAAATAATTGTCCCAAAGCAATTCCAGGCACGTTAAGGCACCCCAGCCACTTTAGAAGCAGCTCTTAGCCTGCCTCTTCCAGCTACTTGTCAGGAGATTTTAAAACTTTTCCTTTCACAAGGAGCTGCTTTTCATGGGGGCAAGGCGCATTTTGCAGGGCACTACCAAGCTGCTGTCTACAATTGCCCTTAAAATAGTTTGTAAAATAAAGGAGCTGGAGTGCAGCAGCACTCCCAGGGTGCCCAGCCTGGCAGCAGCAGGTCGAGGAGCTGGCACAGGGTGAACTCTGCCTTGGCACAGGGATTCCTCATCCCTCCTTTGGGTTGGAGGCCAGGGTGAGCATCCCCCACGTTTTGCTCTGTCACTTTCCAGAGCTGTCTTGAGAACTTTTTTTTGGAGCTCTGATACCCAAAGCTGTCATGTGCAAAGACAGCTTATATGAGCTGCTCTGCAGAGCTGGTGCTGCTTTGCTGTGCCCTCTTCCACGCTGCAAGGACACAAGGAAACCTGGTGCTGTGTGTGGAGAGGGCACCTGTGCAGATTTTCAGGGAAGTCCTCTCCCCATCACCACAAAGGTTTGAGGTTTCTTGTGTGGAACAACCTGGAGCTGATACACAAAAAGCCATTCTGCACCAAAGATTCACAGGAGCCATTTTTAATGGCTGGTAGGTTTGTTCCTCTCAAACCCTTCTTCTCACAGCTAAAATGATGGAGCTCTAGCAGTTTGCTGTTCTTTGTTACTGCTTGTCACTGAAGAACAGTGGCTGGTGAGAACCAAACAGGGATTGAGGTGCAAAAGTAGATACCTCCTGTCAGGTCCCTGCATGAGCTGTGGGGAGGAAGGGAGCACACCCCAGAGGCAGAGGCAAATCATCCATGTTATTGGGGTCACAGCAGGGAGGTCACTGCTCTCCTCTGAAGTGCTGTAAAGCAGATAGTGTAGAAGGGTGTATCTGGCTCCTTTCCCTGACACAAATGCTCTGTTTCTTGTCTCAGCCATAGACTGGAAAGATGGAAAAAAGCACAAGTACAGCCGCCCGTCAGAGTCTCCCTCCCAGTACCAAGGTAAGAGAGTTCCTTTCTTCCTCCCAGCTTTGTTTTCACCCTCCCTTCTCCCTTTTGCAATTTCTGAAGGGGGTTTTTTGACAAGTGCATGGTGTAGCAGTGAGGATTGGCAATCATCTGCTCAAAGCTTGGGCACATCTTGTAGTGTTTGGGCCTGGAGAAGAGGAAGGTCTGAGGAGACCATAGAACCCCTTCCAGTGCCTCAAGGGGCTCCAGGAGAGCTGAAGAGGGACTTTGGACAAGGGTCTGAAGTGACAGGACAATGGGAATGACATCACACTCAGAGAACAGGGTTAGATGGGATATTGAGGAGAAATTCTTGTTAGGGTGGGGAGGCCCTGGCACAGGGTGCCTAGAGGAGCTGTGGCTGCCCCTGGCAGTGTCCAAGGCCAGGTTGGACAGGGTTTGGAGCACCTTGGGACAGAGGAAGGTGTCCCTGCCCATGGCAGGCAGTGGAAAGGAATGGGCTTTAAGGTCCCTTCCAACCCAAACCGTTCTGTGATTTGGTGCAGTGAGGGGATAAAACTGCAGCATCTTTCTGGCACAGAGCACCCTGTAATCCAGGCTGCACTGGGCTCAAAGCTGCATTGGGACACCTCTGAGGAGAGCAGGACAGACCAGACAGCACCCTGGTGTTTCAGAGCTGTTAGTTTTGACTGGCACATTGTCCCATTTTAGTGAGCAGGACAGTGAGCAGTGGGGCTCATGTTACCAACAGAGCACATGCAGCTGATTGATGGCTGAGCAAAGTGCCTGGGAAGGGGCAGGGAGGGACAGGAGCTGTGCCTGTGGGAGAACTGACCCCTAGGGGGGCCATGCTCAGACATCAGGGACTGCCACTGTCACCTTGGATCTGCGAGCCCAGACAATGCTCTGCTCATTTTCAAAGCTGGCTCAAACTGTGCTGCTTTCATGTGCTGCCTTGGTGCTCCTTAGCAGCCACACATATGGGCTGAAGACTTTAATGGGATGCCTTGATCTGGGTAGGGCACGTTCTCCTTCACAGATGTGACCTGAAACACACATGTATTGTTTCAGTTGGATTGATGACCCCTCGGGAGCCAAAATGCTAATGGAGCCCAAACCAGACTTCAGTTAAAGATTTAAACAGAAACTCCATCTTCATTTAAATTCTGGGCAAAGGATCAATGTTAAATGCAACATGAAGAGAATCAAAACATGAGGGTGCAGAGCTGCATTGTTCACAACTACTGCAGTTTGACCCCTTGGGTGTGTGGAGTGTTTTGTTTGGAGTAAATATTTTTGAAGGTTAAGACATCAGAGCCCAAATCTGACTCTCTGCCTGGAAGTAATATTTGCCTTTGGCATAAGCACACGGCAAGGAGCTTTCCCAAGGCAAGCACAAGTGACAGACACTCATCCCAGTGACATTTCCACAGCCAAGTCACAGGGAGTCACAGGGCTCCCAATCCTTGGCTTTTGTTTGGCTCACAGATGTAATTGCAAAAACTGGGTGTTTCTCATTTAAGTTTTCTTCCTGTAAAGAAGATTCAGTGTGCTGCAGAGGCAGAGAGGGACTTGGGACTAGGGCCTGAAGTGCAGGGTTTCCTCTCATTCTAAGGGTGTGGTGGGAGCTTCCAACTGCAGTCTGCAGGTTTTTTTACCTTGATTTGAGGATAATCTTGAAAAAGAAGTGCAGGTTCTACCTGTGCCATCTGTGTGTAAGGGGATGACTGGTAGTGAACAGAGAGGGAGGGAGGGAAGGCTGAACACTGCTGTATCAGCTCTGTCTTTTCTTAAAAGTCTTTCTGCTGCTCCTGCTTTTCTTTGCAAGATAAATCACCAGAACCATTAGTAATAGGAGTCAGAGAATTACAGAATGTCCTGAGCTGGAGGGGACCCACAAGGATCATCCAGCTCAGCCCCTGTCCCTGCCCAGAGCCCCAGCAGCCCCAGCCTGGGCACCCCTGGAGCGCTGTCCAAAGGCTCCTGGAGCTCTGGCAGCCTCGGGGCCGTGCCCATTCCCTGGGGAGCCTGGGCAGTGCCAGCAGCCTCTGGGGGAAGAACCTTGCCCTGCTCTGCAGCCTGAGCCTGCCCTGGCCCAGCCTCATGCTGTTCCTTCAGGTCCTAGAGAAGCTGCAGTTGTAGTGCTGTGTGTGTCTTCATACAGTGGTTGTATCCCAGCAGGCTTTAGAATTAATCTCAAATAAGTTCCATGTCCAAACGCTATTTTTAGAGGCCTGCAGCTGTCTCAGAAATTCTCTGCTCCCGCTGGGGTTGTGCAGCATGGATCTCAGCTGTGGGGTGAGCTGCTGCAGGGAGCAGGGCAGCCTGGCTTGGTGTGGAGGGAGTGAAAAGTGGAAAGATTAAAACCATGACCACTTTTATAAGTGATGGATTGAAACCAGCTGAGGAGAGGGTTTGGGGGTTTTTTTAATAAAATTGTCAAGCACAGCTGATCCTGTTCAAGCTGCTGTCTCAGGGCCTGGGGCTGAGACTGGCTGACCCAGTACTGTCACCTGGGCATCCTGTGTGTTCCAGGGACAACGGCCTCTGAAGGGCCACCCTGGAGTGAGATGAGCCCACAATCACCTACCAGAGTGAAGGGGTTTGCAAAAGGCATTTCCAGGCCAGGAGTGCCTGGCTTTGCTTTGCCTGGATGTCTATTCCACATTGTTCATACAAAGAGTTTCATTGACAGAACCCAGTATAAAATCATATCTTCAATTAAAGCAAAAAGATTTTGGTTTTGTGAGAGCATCACTGCAGTAGCTCACTGAATTTCTTCATTCACCCAGTGTGAGACTGTGGCTGACAAAAAAAAACGTGCCAGTGGATGGAGCTGAGTACTCTGGGGCATGGAGAGTGCTGTCAGTCTGGAAACAGCCATGCTCAGCCAGTGTGGCAATGAAACTGTATTTTTTCTGTTCCTTTTCCTCATTTTTAACAGTGTGCTAGTCATCTGCATGGGAGGTGGTGAGAAAGCAGCGTGCCTTGTATTTATTTGAAGCTTGTAGATTATGAAGGCTCCTCTGTGCACAAGGCAGCACTGAAGCAATGTGTGCTGACCTTACTGCCTCAATTTTCAGAGGTGTGGTGTGTGCTGCAGTAGCTAAAATGGCTCTTAATGTAGCTTTTGTTTTGAAAATAGACTGATTAAGAACTTGCCGTGACTCATGACTCAGGGAAGCAGTGCCTGACTTTAATTGTGCTGCCACCAATGCTCTTGAAATGCCTTGAAAACAGTGGTCTCCTGGGAGCTGTTTGGATGAATACAAGTGAATGTCATGCTGGAAGGTTCCTCTCCCAGCTGCTCAGTTTAAATGGCAGAAGTCACGATTTGCTCGGATCACAGGAGCTTTTAATTCCTCATTTAATAACAGGTTTCCCTGGGTGGCATACTGCTTTTACCCTTCCTGCTGTACATGAGGAAGGTGCAGGCAAGGATGAAATGAGCTTCCCCTGGCAGCAGCACTTGGTGGAAGGGGACTTGGTGTCAAGTGTGAGGTATTGAGCTCAGTAAATCCGTGTTTTTGAAGATCCCTGCTCCCATCCTGCCCATCCTGTGGACTTTATGACACTTCAGGAAGTTAATTGCTGACCTGTCCACTTATTGCTGGGGTTGGGCTGATCCCTAGCCGTAGGGTGGGCTGTGTGTGTGCTGAACCAGGGGACTGTCCAGTCACCACAAAGCAGGTTCCTGTTCTAAATCCATGATTTACAATCGTGGGATCACAGAATGGCTTGGATTGGAAATGACCTTAAAGATAATCTCATTCCAACCCCCAAGCTGTGCTGCTCGTAGCCCACGGTGACTGTTTGCAATTCCCAGACTGAGTGATGTGTTTAATGAATGGTTTTTAAGGGACAGTTGTCTGGAAGCCTCCACAGATTCCCATCTGTGCTGGGTGTTTTCCATTAAGTTGTAGGTTGTTATCCTGACTCTGTGCAGCCCCTTCTCAGCAGTGCTGAGGCAGGAGGATGCCGAAGGCAGCGCCATGCTTTGTTCTGCCTGTCAGTTGCAGCTGTAAATCTTCTGTGCTCACAAGCATCAGAGGTTCTTGGTGAAAACATGTTGCCTGTGAGCACCTCCTCTGTGAGAAGTGCAGAACTGCTGGCTTAGGAGTCTGGCCAGTTCTTTTGCTGAGAATTTTACTCATCTGTTCCTATTTGAATCCTTTTTTTTTTTTACTTCTCAGGTCACTTCACCTGGGAGAAGTACCTGAAAGAGACATGTGCCATCCCAGCTCCTGCCCATTGTTTCAAGCAGGTAAGAGGGTGAAAACAAGAAAAGTCAAGGGCTATAGGCACAGGTCTGTGCCTGGGATAGGCCCATGGTTTGGTTTGGCAAGGAAGATACTTAAGGATATTGGAGACTTAACAGAAATCCAAGTGCTGAAGCAAAGATTAAAAAGATACATTTACAGTAGTACAGATTTTGCTCTCAGATGTGCATGTTGGGAACACAAGTCTGCTATCATTCTGTCAAGCATGGGCCCTTGGAGGAAGTGTCCTGAGTAGGCTGGGATCCAGCTTTTGGTGGATCCTGCTCAGTCAGGAGATTTTCAGCAGGATTGACCCAGTTGTTGGGACAGAATAGCAGCCTGGGCAGCAGGTACCGAGCCCAGAGGTTGTGCTGAGTACAGGGGGTGCAGGAGTGAGTCAGTGTGGGACCCCTGGGTGCAGGCAGAGGAGAGCATGAGTCTGTGTGGGTCTGGGGTTGGCTGGGTCAGTCTTCCCAGGAGAGGGTTAGTCTCCTCTGCTGGGCACTGCTGAGTCTGTACCTGAGATCCTGGGATCATTTTGGGTTCCTCACGACAAGGGGGCTGGAGCATGTCCAGGGCAGGGAATGGAGCTGAGAAGGGTCTGGAGCCCCAGGAGAGGCTGAGGGAGCTGGGAAGGGGCTCAGCCTGGAGCAAAGGAGGCTCAGGGGGCCCTTGTGGCTCTGCACAACCCCCTGCCAGGAGGGGACAGTCAGGTGGGATTGGGCTCTGCTGTCAGAGAACAAGGGACAGGGTAAGAGGAAACAGCTTCAACTTGTGTCAGGGGAGGGTCAGGTTGTATATCAGGAAAATTTCTTTGCTGAAAGGGTGATCAGGCCGAGGAAATGTCTGTCCAGGGCACTGGTGGAGTCTCCATCCCTGGAAGTGTTCAAAAAAGCTGTAGTTGTGGTGCTTAGGGCTAATGGGTTACTGGTGGGCTCGGCAGTACTGTGGGAACAGCTGGAGCCAATGATCTTAGAGGTGTTTTCCAGCATTAATGATTCTGTGATTCCAAGAGAACAGGCTTTAGCTGCCTAGATGATGCAGGATGAAAGGATGGGGGTCTGTTACAGACCTGCCAGGGCTGGCTGAGTTCTCTGAGGTGCCTGTTCTGTGCTGTGCCTGGAGGGGCTGTCAGCCTTCAGCACACTCCATTTGGTTGCTCCTAGTGCTGAAGCTTTGTGCCTGAGCTGGTGCATGTATTGGCTATGCTGCCTCTGACTGGCTCCTGCTCCACTCCTTGCAGTCCTACACTCCTCCTGCAAACGAGTTCAAGATCAGCATGAAGCTGGAGGCGCAGGACCCCCGGAACACCACGTCCACGTGCATCGCCACCGTGGTGGGGCTGACGGGCGCCCGCCTGCGCCTGCGCCTCGACGGCAGCGACAACAAGAACGACTTCTGGAGGCTGGTGGACTCTGCTGAGATCCAGCCCATTGGGAACTGTGAGAAGAATGGAGGGATGCTGCAGCCTCCACTGGGTGAGCTGGAGTTCAGCTGGCCAGCGAGGGTCAAACTGATGGTGGGGAAAGCTTGGGGGTTTTACAGATCTGTGCCTGGGACAGAGGCCCATGGCCTGCCCCTGCCTACTCTGGGATGTACACCAGGTATAGGAAACACACCAGCTCTGTATTTCCACACAGAACATGGACAGGGAGATCCTTTAGAGTGTAGATCACAAGAGGTCTCTGCTTGCCCTGGTTGCAGCTCAAGCTCTGGATTGTTGCCCAGGGAAGTTGTGGCTGCCCCATGCCTGGAAGTGTTCAAGGCCAGGCTGGAAAGGGCTTGGAATAACCTGTGATAGTGGAAGGTGTCCCTGCCTATGGCAGAGGGTGAAACTGGTTGATCTTTAAGGTCCCTTGCAATCCAACCTACCCCGTGATTTTAGGATTCAATACCAGGGTACCTGGACAGGAAACACAGTGTTGAAAAGGTTCACAGTGACTGCAGTCCTGTCTCACGTGAAGGGACACTTGCAATAGTTCATTCATATTTATTTAATTTTGTTTGGCTACATTATCAACAGCCTGGACAGTCCAACACTTCTTCCAGTCTTCTGTTAAACACACAACACTTTCCTTTTTCTTTGATGCTAGCCCAGTGACAAGCTGATTTACCGATTCCTTCCTGCAAAATTAACCTGCTTTTGCATTCTGCTGTCCAGCAGTTCTAGTGTCTTCATAAATCTCTCTCTCAATTAGCATATCCCCAAATAATATTTACAAGGCCAGACTGGACAGGGCTTGGAACAACCTGGTCTAGTGGGAAATGTCCCTGCCTATGGCAGGGGATGAGATGAGCTTTAAGGTCCCTTCCATTCCATTTGAAGTCCCAAACTGTTCTGCTGCCCGTCTCTTCCGAAGCCCTGTCCCAGCTCCTGTGCCGCGGCCGGGTGTGGCCAGCAGAGGGCACGAAGCGCAGGTGAAACATCCCCGGCTGTGCCGGGGCAGCTCCGGGAGTGCTGCTCCCTGTGCCCGGCTCTGTCTGTGTCACCTGCTTAACCCTGCGCCACAGAAGGGGGCACGGTGAGGTGAGACATTAGGAAAAAATTCTTCCCTGTGAGGGTGAGGAGGCCCTGGTGCAGGCTGCCAGGAGAAGCTGTGGCTGCCCCATCTCTGGGAGTGTTCAAGGCCAGGCTGGATGGGGCTTGGAGCAGCTTGGGATAGGGGAAGGGGTCTCTGCCCATGGCAGGGGGTGGAACTGAATGATTTTGTACCCAGCATGAAGACAGGTAACTGAGCTAGTGCTGCAGTTGTCCTTCCTGGCTGCAGAGTTCAAGGGCCTAGAAAACCCAGCAAGGATTTTCTGTTTCCTGTAGTATTTTCCATGTGCACACATCTGCTGCTGCTCTTTCTTTACACAGATAATTCCAGTGACAGGAGCCAGGGAATGGCTGGAGCTGGGCCAGGGCAGGCTCAGGCTGCAGAGCAGGGCAAGGTTCTTCCCCCAGAGGCTGCTGGCACTGCCCAGGCTCCCCAGGGAATGGGCACGGCCCCGAGGCTGCCAGAGCTCCAGGAGCCTTTGGACAGCGCTCCAGGGGTGCCCAGGCTGGGGCTGCTGGGCTCTGGGCAGGGACAGGGGCTGGAATCCAGGATCCTGGGGGTCCCTCAGCTCAGGATATTTTATGATTCAGGTAAAATGTTTTCTTTGCCCCTCTGAGAGCTGAACTCTCCCATCCCCTACGATTGTGGCTACTTGGGTTGGTTTCCAAGCTGATCTGACAGAATTCGGGGCTGGCAGGGTGACCTGTGCTGAGCACTGCAACCTTGGCAAAGTTTTGCAGTGTTCTTGGTCCAGGTCCAGTGCCAGGATTACCTTCAAAACTGCTCAAACACAGACCAAACACACCTGAGCAGCAGAAAATGCCTGTAGGAAGATGCACGTTTAGCAAAGATGTTCTGTGATATCCAGAGCCTTCTGTTGGTTATAGTCAGCTCCACATGCTTCAGAGCATGTGAAAGTGCTTTTTTTCTTCCCATAAGCACCCTCTTGTTATTTCTCCACTTTCCTCACAGCAGGTGTCGAGCCAAAACCTGACATCCCTCCCTATAATGGTAAAATCTGTTTCCCAGCCAAGTCACAGCCTCCATTTCTTCAGATTAGCTTGCCTGCAGCTCACACTAGAGGTGGAGGAGGCCACCCAGGAGCTGTGATTCCTGTTTGAGGAAGGAATTCCGTAGCCTGAGTGTGCATTTGCTGATTCATGTCTCCCCTGCAGCAGGATCACTGGAGCTGGCAGCACTGACACTGCACAAGGTGCTCTGCCTGGATGGTCAATGGGATTGTTATGATGAGTGAATATTGCAGGCAGACACAGCTGTTTCCAGATGTTTCCTTTCAGTAACACAAATGCATTGCATTCAGAATAGCTGGATAAAGTCCCACCTGACTCCAGCTTGGGAGGAGGGTGGTATGAGATCACAACTGTGTGAGTTCCCATTAGAGCAGGCATGTGCTGCCAGATCCATCAACCCCCGCAGTCTAAAAGTCTCCATCTCTGCTTCCCTCCCCTCAGGCTTCCGGCTGAATGCCTCCTCCTGGCCCATGTTCCTTCTGAAGACTCTGAATGGAGCAGAAATGGCTCCTGTCCGGATTTTTCACAAGGTATTTCACTGTTTGTGCAGATCCTTTGGCAATGGTCCCTTTGCTGCAGAGCACCAAGCTCAGAGCTGGTGTCTCGTTAGAGATGTTCCACAGGAGGTGACACTGCACAGCTCTGCCTCGGGGCTGCCCTAGGACACACCTGTGTCCTCTCCAGCTGTGTCATAGCAGTGTCAAAGTGTAGCCAGAGGTCTGCCAAGGAAGTGCCTTGGGCTTCAGCTGCCTCAAGGCAGGAGCTGGCTTTTCACTGAGCTGCAGGTGCTGCTCTAAGTGGGGACTGCAAGGTGGGAAGGTCAGCACTGCTCTGAAACGTCCCACTCCCTGGGTTTGGTCCAGCCAGCTGAGGGCAGAGCAGCGAGTAGTGGACTTTGCTGCCTCTCGATTAAAGGGCAGTGGCTGTGTAGCCCAGCCAATGTGTGCACACCTATTGGGGTTCAAATCCAGCCCACTGTCTCCCTTCAGCTGCTTGTGGAGGTGAGTTTGCTGGAGAGGGCACAGCCCTGGTGTGGGGAGGCACTGCCATATCCCTTTTGAGCATATATTCCACTTCTTCTTGTAGGAACCACCATCTCCTTCCCAAAACTTCTTCAAGACAGGTATGAAGCTGGAGGCAGTGGACAGGAAGAACCCTCACTTCATCTGCCCGGCCACCATTGGGGAGGTGAGAGGTTCTGAGGTCCTCATAACATTTGATGGCTGGAGAGGTGCCTTCGATTACTGGTGCCGATATGATTCCCGGGACATCTTTCCCGTAGGCTGGTGTTCGCTGACTGGAGATAATCTGCAGCCCCCTGGTACAAAAGGTAAGGCCCACCTTGTTGCTTAACTGTCTTTCTCCTCCACTCAGCTCTCAAAGAGCAGCAAAGCAGGCAGAGACTGGCAGCAAGGACACCTGGGTGCCCTGTCTGGTTTTTGTGCAGCTTCACGCGTGGTAAAGATACAGGTGGTCAGACCTATAGTGCTGAAACAGCCTGGCACCAAGGTGCTGAGGAGCAGCTATCCATGAGGATGGCCAGGATGAGGCTCTGGGGAGGGATGGTGCTGTACAACATTGCTGAGGTCTGCTCCTCTCCAGGAATTTCCTTGAACTTTTTCCTGCGCCTTTGAACCACATTTGCCTGTGCAGTTTTTCTCAGGGGGCCTGGAATAATGAGAATTATTGAAGTGCCTTTTTGTACTTTGGACAGTTTTCTTGGTCTGCCTTTGCTGTGAATGTGGACAAAGCAGGTGTGGAGCAGGTCATGCCTGCCTTGTTCCTGGGGCTGTGATGATTGCTGTGTAGGAGCAGTGCTGGGGAATTTGCTGCCTTGTGAAGGCCTGAGCAATGGCTGGTTTGATTCTCAGACATGCCTCAAGCTTTCTCACATCCCAGCTGTGTTTGGGCCCAGGGGGGCTGTCATTGTCCCCAAGCACATCCCTCTGCCATTTGCTGGCTGGCGAGCCCTGCACGTGCTTGTCAATGAAATGAGAGGCAGGAGAACAAACTCTCTGCCAGAGCTGAAGGATTGCTTAGGAAAGGCATTTTTTCTGACAAGACTGTTCCTCTTGCAAGTGCTGGGTCAGCTCATGCTGCCCTGTGTCCCTGATGTGGGCCAGGCCTGTGGATTGCTGGTCTCAATGGATTGCTGAGGTGGTGACTTGTGTGCAAGCTGAGCTGTGGCTCCCCTTGGCTGAAGATGATTCCTCGATATCTTGGATTTCTACATTTTGCCTTGATGTTCCCAGCCTCTCCCTCTCTTCTTGCTGGTTGTTTATATTCCACCTGCTGCTGCCCTGCAGGCTCTGCAGAGCACTGGGGCCCTCTCAGCCAGTGGCTGACTCCTCCAGTGGTGCCCTGGAGTCAGGGGCTCTCACCAGCCATCTCCAGGGTGCCTCTCAGGTGCTGCACGAGTGGCTCAAGACATGTTTGTGTTTGGTGGGAGCTTTTCTGGGGGAGCAGTAACCTGGAGGTGGAAGGTTTCAGGAGCACAGTGTAATCCACCTTCTCAGGAGAAGTGGGAACCTCTGTCTGACCTGCAGCCCCAGCACAGACAGCTCTGTTCCTCCCCAACCTCCTCAGCCAGGGGCTGAAGCTGTGAGTTAGCAGAGCTCAGTCAATTTTCCAGAAACAACACCTCGTTGTGCCATTTTGGGAAGCTTGTGCTTCCCCTTTGGTACATGGCTGTGACAGCTTCTCCCTTTCCCATTGGCTTCATGGGCAGTGACTGCACTCCTGCTTGTGTACAAAAATAGTGGCCCCCTAAAAGTTACATTTCCCCATTCACAGGCAGAGCCAGCTCTCACTCTCAGGCAGATTTCTGCTCTTTTTGTCCTTTTTTTTCAACTCCTGGGACAAGAGCAGGGTTTGGCAGGGGTTACATGAACTGTGCAAAAATGCCAGGGAGTTGAGATCAGCCTTGTCTTTGTGGTTTTACTTCTCCCTCTGTGACTGTCTGCTCCCTTTCCTGCCCAAGAATTTCTGACTTCCACTTTGTGGGATTACACCAAACAAGCAGAGTACTGGGAATGAAATTTCTCTAATGAAATTCCTCCTGCGTTTCCTCACTCCTCAGCCCTGCTGTGGTGGAGGGTTTTGCACAGTCCTCCCAGACCTGAGAGTGCTGCTCTTGGCAGGGTTGGAGGATGCATCACCACAGAGGAATTGCCCTTTCCTTGAGCTCCAGTAAACCTTCTCCATGTGCCAGCCTGCAGGACTGTGTGGTGGAGTTGGGCAGTTTCCCTTTCCTGGTGGGAATTCCTCTTAAAGAGTACTGGAGAGAAATGCAGGCAAAGTGCTGCTGTGGTAATGCTGGTCTGTGCTCATACACTGGACTGGCTGGGTGAGGCCCTTGTGGAAATTGGGAAGTCCTGTGAGGAGCTGACTGTGGAAGTTGAGGAATCCTGTGAAGAGTTAACTCCATGGGGATTGACCCCGTGGCTTCCTGAGGCTGGGCAAAACGAGGCCTTGTGGAATGAGCTCATGTTCAAGGGAAGCAGAACTTCAAAGAGGGCAGGCATGTTTATTTAATGCTGGTAACTCCATTCAGCACTGATCTGTCTGTGCTGCTGGCTGCCAGCAGAGCTGGAGGAGTGCAGGGCTTCTCCCAGGCATGGTCCTTCTCCATCTCCAGGGTCTCCCACTGCCAGCAGTGTTTGCTTAGCTGGAGTGGCTGTGCAGGGAGCTGCTGGAGCTGGAGTGGCTGTGCAGGGAGCTGCTGGAGCTGGAGTGGCTGTGCAGGAGCTGCTGGAGCTGGAGTGGCTGTGCAGGAGCTGCTGGAGCTGGAGTGGCTGTGCAGGAGCTGCTGGAGCTGGGGCCCAGCCAGGTGCTGCAGGGAGCTTTCATTAGGGCACGTGTGTGTGTTAAAGAAGGAAAGGGAGGTCAGACAGCAAGGGGAGCAGCCTGCATGCCTGCTTGGTAATTCCATTGCTATCTGTTGGCTGTGCAGCAGCTGGTGGGAGACCTCTGTGGCCAGATGGCTGTGGGCTCCTGGGCATCTCCTGGTGCTCCTGTCTGGATGCTGCACACCTTGGAGCTGGGGGATCCAAACCAACACAGCACATGGTGGAAATGTAGCTCTGGGAGTGCCTATGCCTGTGGTGGGTCCTGGTCCTCTCTCCACGTTGGCCACGGGCCAGGGGTGGATGTTGGCTCTGCTGGGCTACAGAGCAAGGTAAAATGTGGAAGCCTTCATCCTGTGCATCCACAGCTTCACCTCAGCCTGGCAGCTGCGGGGGGAGGCAGGTCCCAGGGGCTGTCCCAAAGCAGGGGGAGCTCTGTGTGTGTGCAGCAAACTTCCCTCAGCATCCCACCCACAGCAGTGGGGTGCTCCATGGGCCAGGAATCCCTGCTCCACTCCTCATACGTGGTGTACAGCACCTTACATGTCTTTTGGTGCCTCTTATACATGTACTTTTCTACCCTTAAATACATTCCTGGGCTTTTAGGAATATAAGATGGAGTTTCTGTTCAATTGAGTGCTGGCCCTCTGCTCTGAGGGTGTAGACTCGGAGAACATCCTGGGCTGGAAGGGATCCACAGGGATCATCAAATCCAACTCCTGGCCCAGCACAGGACAACCACAATCAAAGCTGAACAGCCTCTGCTGTTCTTTCTCAAATGTTTCTCCAGGTACCTCCCTGGATCATCTCTCAGAAGTCAGAACAATGGTAGTCTGCTCAGCTGCTGCACTTCCCTTGCTCAGGACTTGTGGGGTCACTTCAGTTTCAGAAATTAGGAGGGTTTAACTGTTCCTGGAAGTGCTCCTTGCATGATTGCTCTTACTGGGTCAAGCACTCATCCCAGAAAGGTACTGACTGAGAAAAATCTATCTTCACAGCACACAGACATAAACCAGCTGAATTAAGGTTGCAGGGGGCATCAAACCCAAGCTTCCTGCAACTTTCTGTTGCATGGTGGGTTTCAGAATGAGGGCAAAGCATAGAAGAGTGGTGTCTGCCCATCTTTAGATATTGCAGCACACAAAAAGCAAAGCCAGAATACACTGTGTGCAATTGCTAACAACATGGGCTTTTTGTCAACAGGAGGTGCAGGAGGTGGCTGATGTTCCTCAAGCCAAGAACTTCAAGGTTTAGGTGTTGTGATGCACATAAGGAGTGCATGAGTCTGTGCATTGTAGCAGTGGCAGAAGTGTAATTTGGGAGGAAAGGAGAGATTGAAGGAGGAAAATGTGCATGTCAGCTGTGGTGGGTTGTCCCAGGGGGCAACTGAGACCCCCAGCCACTCACTCCCACAGTGGGATGGGAGATTCATAAGGGTAAAAGGGTGAAAACTGGTGGAGGTACAGAGTTTCACAGGTAAATCAAAAGCTGCAGGTGCACAGCCAGGACAGTCACTGCTCCCCAGCACAGGCAGGTGCTCAGCATGCCCAGGAGAGCCAGGACCATCCCAGGGGACAGGGACTGGGATGACAAACACCATCACTCCATCCCCCCTTCTCCCTCCTTCCCCAGCTCTACATGCTGAGCATGGAGCTGTACAGTCTGGGACATCCCTGGGGCAGTGGGGTCTCAGCTGTGTCCCCTCCCAGCTCCCTGTGCCCCCCAGCCCAAGGAACAGAGCACAGCTGGGCTCTGTGCAGGCCTGGCCAGCCCAGCTGAACCACAGGGTGCTGTCAGCCCTGCCCTGGGCACAAATCCCTGCACAGTTACTGCAGAAAGTGAACTCAGCCAAACCCACTGCTTTGAAAAAAAACTTTTGCATGCATTTTACTTTTTCTGCTCTTTGGGATGCCTGTGGGCTCTTAGGACATGTCACTGCTGTAACTGGAGATAGGACTTTGGAAAGCTGCTTTGGAGAGTCCCTCCCCATTATAAGCACTGCAGAAAATCTATATTTAGGATCGACCCAAAGAGGTCATTGTTTAGTTAGACCAAAAGAGATGGTTGTTTAGTTACCTTAAATCATGGCTGGGGAGAAAGAGAGAGGGAGATGCACACAGAAATGAGGGTGCTGCTGCTGAGCTTCAGGGAAACAAGGAGGGAAATAACTGTGATAAAAATCAATGAGAAAAAAGAAGAAACAGGTAAGAGGCTGGTTAATGATTGTAGTTTCTGGGGCCACCTGCCCTCAGCAGGGAGGTGGGATAAGGGAAATCCCCCTCAGCCAAGGCAAGGTTTGTGGAGAGGAGATGTGTCTGCCTCTGTAATTCATGGGAAGTTTGGGAGTTCACAGCCAATCACAGACTAGAGGAAACTTCAGTCCTTTGTAGTCAGGGAAGCACACATTGGAAGAGGATCCATGGGAAGTTATTTTTCTTTCTGAAGTGGTTTGTGGGATGGAGAGCTGTGAGCCCCTGGGGGAGGAGCTAAAGCAGGGTCTTCTCCAGTACCTCTGCATGGAGGCTTCGTGCTCTGAGCTCTTCAGCTGAGGAGGTGGTGGCTGAAGGGTCTGTCTCTGCCAGGTAAAGGCACGTGGGCTGGCAAAAGGGGCTGGGCAGGTGGGATGGGCCTTTCTGCCTGGATGTGTGACTGTGGGCTCAGGCATCTGAGAATTTCCACGGCATCTGTGTCTTTGCACAAGGAAGGGCTCTAACTTAAACATCAGCTTTAAGTTTTGGAGAAATGCAGGCATTTTTCTAGGGTTTGTGTCACAGTATCAAGAACTTTAGCTGGGATTTGGTTCAAAAAGGACCTTTACAGGACCCTCCTACAGCTGAGTGCCAGTGGCTGTGTGCACAATCCCAGCAGTGCTGCTGCTGGGAGGTGCTGTGGCACTGACATCTTCCTGGCCTCTTGAAAAGCAGCTCATTTTCTCCATCCTGAGAAATCTGGATTTAATCCATACCTGTGAAAGGACCTTGCCCACACACACACACACAAGCACACACAGACACCTGTTTCTCTGTAACAGTGTAAGTCTGCTCCCATGTTTCATGTGTTACTGCTGGAGGGCAGGGAAATAGTGTCACCTTGGGCACAAGGAAGCAGGGACACACCTGCCCAGGGACACAGGTAAAGCCCTCAATGTCTGTATCTCACAAGGTCCCTGTGCTGTTCCTCCCTTTGGGCTGTGCCCTGGCTGATGCCAGGTTGCTTTGGAGTTCCTGATGGGTTTGCTGCTCCCTGTCCCACCCTGCTGCATGCTCTGTGACAGAGAGAGGGGTGCTGTGGAGAGGGGCAGCAGTGAAAGCGTTAAGGTTGGGCAGGCAGAGCTGGAAGCTGCTCCAGCTCTGGAATTTGGAGGACTGGAATTGCTGCCTTGGCAGCAGCCCAGCTGGCAGAGAGCCCCAAGCCCAGGCAGGCAGGGCAGAGCTAGCACAGAGCTCATCCTCTGCCACCGTGCCAGGGCTGCTGGGAGCTGTGCCAGGGCACTGGGGACACTGCTCAGTGCCTGCACGGGTCTGTGGGGGCTCTCAGAGCCTGCTCCCTCTGCCTGGGCTCGGCTGCTGCTTCCTCTGCTTGCAGAGCAAGCAACTGTGAGTAGTTTGGGATAGTTACCATGGGGATAGGCTGAAGGGGAGCTCCATCCACCCTGGGCTCACAGCTCTGCATTACCCTGGCACCAGAGCTGCCTGTGCTGGCTGCTGCAGTGGCTCCAGGGGGTTACAACATGCTGACCCTGCACAGAAAGTTCATGAAGTTCTTAATTTCTCACCATCTTTACTGTCACGTGATTTGTTGTTCAACTGCTTCATCTCCTCAAAGGAATATGATGATCAGCTGCCAGGTTTCCTGCCCAGGGCCAAAGGTAATGTGTATTTTATTATTTTATTTTGGATATTGCCTAGTTTCTCTTCCTTCTTCAAGGTGAGAACATAGTGGTGGGAAGAGGAGCCTCATCAGGAGTAGTTGGCAGGGTAACACTCAGGTGAGCTCCTTTCCATTCCTGCTTGGAGGAGGTGGGAAAATATTAATTACTGTCTCTTCAGGCCTGAGCTGGGCTTTGCAGCTCACACCCTAAGCTGTGTGACATTGCTTTGCACTGGCATGGCTGGTTTGGGGCCTCACAGGTAGAACTGAAGCACCAGCAGCAGGAGGAAGGAGCATACACAGAGGAGTTGAGGTTTTTATCCATGAGTGTAATGCACAAGCAGCCCTGGAACCTGGCTGGTGCTGCCTCTGAGGCTGCTGCTGGAAGATCCCAAGAAAAATCTCTTGAGCTGTTTGGAGCACGGAGCTGAGGCTCTTAGCAGTGACCCTGGCTCTGCTTGGATGTGTGTCCTGGAATGTGTGTGGGGTTGGCAGGTTTGGGGCTTGGAAAAGGATCCCAGCACTGCAGGAGGCAGTGGGGTGCTGACAGTGCCTGTGGCTCAGCAAACTCCAAATCTGTGGCTCAGTGGGAGCCATGGCATGGCAGAGACCTGAGGTTACTGAGTGATGGCTTGAGAGGAGGAATTGGCATGGGAAAAGCAGTTTCCTCTGGTCTCCAGCCTGTCCTTACTCTGTGTCCAGACCTTCCTCTCAACTTGGCTTTTCTCATGTTTTATTTTGAAATACTTCATTCCCCACAGAATTTGGGTTTTGCTCAGGATGTTTCTTTCCCTTTTCCACCATGCTTCCTGGCCCAAAACAGTTTCAATATCTCAGGGTCTTACTGAGTCTTGGCAGGGGGTTTCAGCAGGACCCTGCTGTTGGAAAGTCCCTCTCTTTGGCTGAACAGCACTGGGGTCATCACTTTGTGACTGCAGGATCTCTGACCAGTAACAACACTCCTGTTCTCTTGGGACATGGTGCAGGGCTGTGCCTGTGCAGGCTGGAGGTCTGAGTGCTTTCAGGATGGAATTGGACAACCTCAAGGAAGAAGAATATTCCAGGGCTGTTATTTATGGGATTCTGAAAGTGCCTGACTCAGTGCCTGAGCTGCTGTTGGCAGGCAGGGCTGGTGGCTTTGCCCAACCATCCTCTGCCATGAGGTTTGGAAGCAGACTGAAGTCAGCTTGAAGTGTGCCCAGGGTGACAGTTTGTGTCGGATAACCACAGGGAGAGCAGAATTCGCATCAGGATGAAAGGGTTTAAACACTCAGTTTTACAGATTCACTTCAAGGATTTCATGCTCCACACCTTCTTTCTGCTTGGCACCATATTCCAGCCTTGGTGACAGGAGCTTGGTCCCTTGGAGGGGTCCTGCTTCTGATGTGGGCAACTGCTGGAGGAGCCAGAATGATCCACCAGTCTCCTCTCACACAGGTCTGTAAAGGCTGCACCTGCTGCATCCCCAATCCCTTCAGGCTGGAAGGGACTTAAGGCCCATCTGGTTCCACCCCTGCCATGGGCAGAGACACCTTCCACTATCCCAGGGTGCCCCAAGCCCCCTCCAGCCTGGCCTTGGACACTTCCAGGGATTCTGGTTGTGGTGGTTGATGGGCAGGGTGTGATCAGGGCAAGGTGGGTGCATATGGGAGAAACAGCCTCATTTGGGTGGGATTTTTGACAGTGACTCTATGGAAGCAAGAACATTACATCATCTTTTCATGACCTGCTGGGGAATTTCTTCATTTTTTTGTTTCCTCCTCATTTTTTTGGAGAGGGGAAGTAAATGCTTTTGAACTCAGCTCTGGCCCTGGCTTTGAGGAACAGACCTAAGTTCTGTGTTCAGAGTGTGTATTTTTATGGAATCCAGGAGCTTCATCCTGAACATAGCCCCACTTGTTAGAGAGATCAGACCTTTTGCACTTTGTCATTGTTCTTCTCTTGATCTTCGGTATTTTTATAACTTCTGATCTTTAAAAAAAACAACTGAAGTTGGAACAAACCACACCCACCTAGCACTCTCCTCATTCCTTGAGCACTGATAAGTTGAAGGTGTTCTGCTAATATTTAACCCGGAAGCCAAAGCTAAAAAAAGAGCTTCAGAGGAGATCTGAACAAGCAGAAACCCCAGGAAGTGCCCTGAATAACCTGAACAGGGCAGGAGTACAGGACCATTCTCAGTGTGGGGTTTTGGAAACCCCCAGGAGTTGCCTCCCAGGGGCAGAAGCTGTGATCAGTCAGTGTGGCCGTAGTGGTGTCCTGGGTTATGGTGTGGAATGTATTCTATCACTATCTTCACGAACTGATAAATCCAATTGTTGGAGCAGTGCTCTTCCCAAACCCCCTGAGCTATTTTCTGTTAATGGCCCATCAATGCCTTGCCCATGACTCATAGATAACTCCCTCTGGGAGCTATCTCTCTTTAATGGGCCATCAAGGACCTCCCATCCCATTGTGAGATGCTCCGCCCAGGGGGATGAGCCAAGCATTCTCACCTCGATATAAACTGGGATTTGGGACAGT
>VZUI01030406.1:0-20080 GCA_013401135.1 Cettia cetti | reverse complement strand
ACTAACTAACTAACTAACTAACTAACTAACTAACTAACTAACTAACTAACTAACTAACTAACTAACTAACTAACTAATACACACAGATAAATAAATGTCTCATTCATATTTCTCTCAGGATGGTTGAATTAATTTTTAAATTGCAGTGATTTATCTTTTTCAGTGTTGTAAGTCATACTGGTAGTTTAATGTTACAGTTTTATCGACATATTTTAGCAGAATTATGTGACAAATCCTTGACCTTTGAAGGTCAAAACTCCAGAGTGGTAGGGTTTCCTCCATAGACTTAATATTCTTTGTTGCAGAGGCTCTTTAAAATTCAGAGGAATTTTCTCTTGACTGAAGCAGACTGACAGCATGTGCCCACTTTTTATTAATTGAAAAACGGAAGCCCTAGTGTTTATTGCTTGGGAGTTGTGCAGAGGTTTGTAGAGCACTGGGGGCTCAGCCTCTGGCTGGTTTTGTATGTGTGGCCAACCTGTACCTGTATGATCCCATGGCGCTCAGTGCGGTTCTCCTCAGGAAGCAACGTTACAGTTGTGGCCTCACATGGAAAACTGTCAGAAAAATGACTTTGTTTCTCTTCTTTTTTCTAAGAACTTGGGTGTTTATTATAAAACAATACAGTTGGTATTGTTTTCTGAACACAGAAGGCATAATCACCTTAGCTGAGGTAAATACGATCTGTCAGGGAAAATTGCTGTAATGGGACATAACACAGGAATTTACTATACTGTCATGCATTTGCAGGCCCAGACAAGAATTTCTTAAAGCCTGCCTTCACTGGAAAATAGCATTTCAATAGTCAGACTTTCCTAAAAAAGACATTTGTATCTACAGAAGTTTTATCATTAAAAGCTTTTCAGGATTAGGCGAAAATTTCTAATCCACAGCAAGGCCAAAATCAAACTAACATCCCTTAGTATTCATGCAGGCATGGTGGATGACATAAATCCTTCTCCCACCCTTAACTAAGACTATTATGTCAAAGCTAAGTCCTTCAGCCTCTAACATTTAATAAGTATTCATGGTCATTTCATGCCCAGTGAATACTTATTTTCAAAAACCAGTAAAATAGGCTTCGTGGGAAAGGATGCCAACCAAAGAAAAAGGTGTGGATTGATACTTCTGAGAAAGCAGGATTCAAACTCCTGTTTCAAATCAGGTGATACAAGGTTTTCTACAGGGCAGGCACATGCCCCTAACACAAGTGTAAAAACCACTATGTGTTGAGGTTTTTTTTCTCTTCTCAAAGGACAACTCAAAGCTTAACTTTTCCCCTATTACAGACTAAAAACTCTAAAGTTAGTTCTCAGAAAGTTTTGTTGCATGGAAAAATTATTTTCATTTGCTTAGTCTTCTTTATTTTCAGCACCTGAATCACAGCAGCAAATTAAGAAACAATGGAAAGCTTCTGTTCACCAGGACACAGTAATGAACAGGAAGAATCTGTGCTGTGAGGGTTGAGTCTTCCTGACATGACTTTGATTCTTGAAATGAAAGTTAAGAAAAAAAATACAGTTCAGTATAACTGCCTTTCCAAGGCAAGTAGATTTTGTTATTTATGTTTCAAGAAACCCATCAACAATGAATAGCTGTTGAGCTGAAAATGAGTTTTTTCAGAATTCAATCTAGAACAACTTTTCTGTCCACCAGAAATGTTCTTTGTAGATTTCTGACCACAAAGAAATGGAATGCACCAATTAAAGCCAAACAGAATATCAAGGTCTACATGCCAGCTCTGTGGGGGAAGGCTGAAGTTCAGGGACACTATGGACAGCTTCTCGTGAATGTGATTTCTAAACCTTTCATTCTTGACCTGCCCCTATGACTGTGAGATAGAGAAGACCATATCTGAGCCCTCATTTCTACTTAGTTGTGAGTTTTGCAACATAATTGGAAAATCACCTGCCACGATGCTGGGCAGCTCCATCCTTAGCTCATATTTCCATGACTGTCAGGGTGGTGGCTTCTCTTACCCCTGGTTAGTGACAACTCAACACCCTCCTTCTAACAAAAATTCTGATATTATTCCTACAGCCCTGCTCACGGTGTTAATTTAAAATGCACAGGGATAAGTATTTCTTATTCTCAGTTTTAAAAAGAGGATTAAAAAATGCTTTGTGTCTGTAACTGAATGGGAACCAGAAAAAAAATCTGAAAAACAATGAGCAAAACAACAAGTAAAAATTCCTCCATTAACTACTAAAAGTAGATTTAAAAGAATGTATTTTAAATAAATAGTAATTTCTTGTACTTCCAGCCTTTGTCAGGACTTCTCAAACTTTTAACTAGCAAAGCTCTTAGTCTTTTTATATAAACAAAACATTTATTGGTGCAGTTGGCTGAAAATGCTGTCTTTCTGTATTGAGACTGTATATGTGTATTTATTTTAAAGACATACATAAATTTGCATCATTTGAGGATCGTGGCCTGATCTTTGATTTGTGAGAACATTTCCTTAACTGTAGGGTAACGGAGGAAAACCAGTATACAGCAGCTGACAAGAAAGTACATTTTTTGTTACTGATACGCTTCTAATCTTTGAGTGGAATTAATAGTAACACAACATTTAGTTGGATGTGATTTTAATGAGTCTTTTTCTCTTGAGAGAAATCAACTCTGAGCTTTTTCATGCTGCCATAGCCTCTCTGAACTTCTTCTGCTCAGGAAGACCAACCTTATCTGTATTCAGAATTGCTTAAACAAAAGCCACGATGTATTCTAGACACAGAAGGTACAAGGACAAATTATGTATCAGCCAACTTACAAGAATGTACCTGATGTACCACACATGCACACTGGAGAGTTAGAGCATCCACTGTCAGCAACTTTAGAGCTCTGAATTACACCATTGGGCTTCCCCCTTTCTCACTAACTACACTTAAAATTGAAGAATCTAAGTTTCATCTTTTCATTAAATTAAGACTTAAATGTCTGTTGACAAAATACTCCCTAACACAAATTATAACTGCATCTGAGTAGTTTTGAGAAACAGGTGAACCCAATACATAAACATTCATGTGAACTTTATCACTGAGGGATAGAGAATATAATTTTAATTTCTGTCCTGTACAGAAGAGACAGAGGCCTAAGTTACAGCTTTAAGAGGTTTTCTGATGCACAAATGTCATGTTATTTCTGAACAGAAGAGGAGATCCCATTTGAAATTAACCTGGTTCTAAATGCATCATAAAGCTAATACCCAAGGAAGCAAGAACAGAAAAGCTAATACCCAAGGAAGCAAGAACTGAGTGAACTTACTCTTTTCTTGGAAGCTTCTCCAGAACGTTCCCAGGTGCACAACGGGGGGTCTGCTGGGCTTTTGTGGGGGCTGGCCCAGCTTGAACACCGGGGGCAAGACTTTCCGCTTGGGATTTCTAGAACTCCCGTCCCTATCCGCTTTCTCTTGGGGTTTACCTGATGGTCTTCCTGCAGCAAATGCTGTATTCATCTTATGGAATTTAGAAGAAGAACCTGATTCTTCCTGGATGATTTTATTGAGGAAGATGTTCTTGGCAGCACTCATTCCCTTTTCTTCAATGTTTTCCACCACAGTTTTGGGGGCTCTTTTTGATAAACTGGACCTGTGGCTGGTAGGCTTCAGAGCTGTTTCAAGAAAATGACTGCCTGCACCTTCTGCAGCAGACTTACTATTTTCACCCATTTCCTTTCCTTCTTGGAGTAAATGTATTTTTGTTCTAGGTCCTGACTGTCTTTGCAGAAAACCACTTTTATCAGAAGTGTCTTCATTCTGAGATACCTCATTGTCAAGAGAAGGTTTCAGCGCAAGACATGGTTTAGAAACAGGAGGCTTGGGCTCATTTTCTTGTGTTGCAAACGTTAATTTTTCTCTAACTGCAGCTACTTTTAAAAATTCTGGTTTTTCTTCATTCTCCTGTGATGCAAAATTAAAGTTCTGTTTTGGTCCCAGAGGATTTTTTTCTTTATCAGGAGGAGCAAGGAACTTGTTCCATCCAGGTTTTGGGTTCAAAGGCTTTGGGTCCTCTTTCGACAGGTCATTGGTTTTGATAGACAATTTAGTGCGTCCAGTGTTTTCGTCATTTTCTCTGTTAATGGGCTGAAGCTGAACACCAAATCTTTTTGCCACTGCATTCAAATGTGGTGGGTTTGGATCTTTCTCTGTTTTATCATCACTTGAAGGCTTGACTGTCAGAGAAGGTTTAGGCTGGACAGGTTTGTGAAGGGTACTGGGTCCTGGCATACTGGCAGCATATCCTTTATTTGTAAATTTCTCAAGTGCTGCTATCCTTGTCTGTAATCCTGTGGAGACCTCTTGTCTTGGAATTTTGGTGGGTCGGCTGTTTGAAGTATCCTCTCTCTCTCTGCTATATCCCTCAAATTTCTCCATGAGTAACTTTACGGTTTTTTTGGAACTCTGTAAACATAAAGATGAGAAAAACAAAAGGCAGCAATGGTAAAGTTCTGTTGCAATGTTCACAAATACTGTACTTTAAAGAGTTTCCTGGTTTGAGGCTTTAGTACTGCTGATTGGCTGAGGAGGTGATATAGCTCATCTTCCTGTAGGGTTAAGAGAAGCTGAGCATTTTGTTGTACCCTTGCAGCATTTATTCAATATTTTAAAATTTTTGTTCAGGTACTGCCTTTTAGGCACTGCAGGTCCTTTTGAGCATATTACAATTTCTGTTTACTTCTGGAACTGTGAACTGAACACATAATAAATGTAAGAAATTACATACGACTTTAAAATCAACACATCTAAAATTTTGATTGTCCTGTGATGAGAAGCATAGATTGTACTGGAACCTGGGGAGATGTACCTGCTAACTCTTTGGACAACTGCAAGTTTCTTTGTGAAAACAAATTCTTCTGGTTGGTGGTATGTGTGTGTCAGTTTTTCTTTCCTTCCTCAGCAATTTTTTAATTTTCTGCTCCCCCACCCTCACTTTGTCCTTGTTTCTCTTCTCCATTTTGTATCTGAATAAAACTGTGCATGTGTGGGTAGCAAATGAAAATATGTCAAGTAAAATTGAGAGAAATGGCAATCAGTACCCCCAGATATTGTCAAAGTTACTAAATTTCTTGTTAAAAAAAAAAAAGGAAGTTGAATAATTCTGAGAGAATAAAACCCAGCTTCATTCAAAAAATTGTTTTAATTAGTCAGCCCAATTCAGTAACTTTCAGGACCAGTCTTAATTATGAACCGAAGCCAAAAGTTTAATACATTTGAATTAAGGAAAAATAGAACACATCACAGTGCAGGATGAGAGCAAAAGGCAGTGAGCTGATCCCAGTGCACTGGGCAGGGGCCACCTTTGGGTTCCAGGAGCCCTCTGGAGCAAGAAGTCATCAATGACAGTGGCAGCAGAGGTGCAGCTATGGCAAATACAATGATACATACAATTCACGAGTAGGACCTGGATTTCCTGTGTGAAATCCTGTGTAAAACTTACGATACAAAGCAGGAATGTTATAACTAGGTCGGGTTCTGAATCATCTGTTTGTAAATGACGGAGCATTGCTACAAAACATAATAGATGTGTTTGAAAAAAATTTAGAGGTTTAAGAATGAGCTATGTCTTAACTTACTATTGTTCAGCAAGCGCTCAGTGATTTTTGGTTTTACTTTAACAAGAGCTTCTCAGTTGGATTTTCGCTCCTTTTGCCTTCCATTTAATTGTATCTCATTACATAAATAGCCTGTTATGTTGGAGTAGTTTTATATATAGGGTGACAGAAAGACTTCTGCAACTTAAAGCTAACTATCCCAGTCTTTTGTCATAGCCAAGAAATTCAATCTTTCCAAACTGATTGTGTTGAGCTACAAATTACTTACATTAAATGCAGCCAAAACAAGATAGACATAACGAAACATACCCAGTGACCACATTGTTGGGTATTTTTGTGCATATAGAGAAGGGAGGAAGTACACATTTACTATGGAGATTATCAGGGTTAAGCCACCTACTGCAGTTTGATGCACACACACTCACATACACACAGTTACATTGCAGAGGTGTATATATGAATCACTAATCATTCAGGGTTTGTCCCACAATACCTCACAATGCACTGGTTTTACCCACTTAGACAGTTAAGCCAATTGCAGTGCCAGGGAGAATATAAAAGCCTTTGTCTCTGATCTCTTTTTACTGTACTAATTCATGATTCTTTTCTAAGGTCTGCAACAAAATCTAGACCACCAGTGATACTGTAATTACAGCTTATTTCTGAAGTCTTCAGAGCTTCTAAGTTAGGATTTGATCAGCTGCTTGGCCAACTCAGTAACTAATTTCTTTTGAAAATCATAGCAATAAATTGATTTCTTTGCTACTTCTTATATTTGAAATATAAGAAAATGTACTGTGTGAGTGACAATACCTTTTATGAGCAAGAGCCATTCAGCATGGAGACCTTTAGGAAGCTGGGAATGCCACTTTGAAGAAAATTTTATTATTATGATATATGGTTTCTGAGAATTTTTCTACACTTGCAATAGCAAGATTACATGAATTACACGAATTACATTCCTACATGTTTTCAAATGCAATGAACCATTCATTACTGCCATGTTAGGAGTGTCAATGAACTTTTTAAAATAAATTTCTTCCCAGCACTGTGAACAAGCCTTGCCTTAGCCCTGCATATTTACAAGCTCAGCAAGAGGAAAAGGCTCCTGGACATGTGGAAGAGTTTACAATTAACAATAAAGCCTCTTTCATTTACTTGGTAAAGGTAATAGAAAGAATCAAAACAGAGTAAGAAACTCCATGTAATCTTTCTGCTTTGCATCAATAGTTTCTGCTGTGTTACATTAGAAGCCATGCAGATTCTAATGGAGAGCTTGACTGGTCAGGGAGACAGAGGGGAACTGGGGAAAAAAGAAAATTTTTTTTGTTTGTGGCCCTGCTCATAGAGTAATCACCAGTTTCTGTGTTTTACTTCCCAGAAGCGACAGCAGTTACCTACTTCATTTTCACATACAGTAGGTTGTAAATCATGAAATGGGAACTTGAAAAGATTCTGAGAAGAGGTTAAGTTCCCCTACCCTTCCCCTCTAAAGTGCAAAGTATCTGTGCAAAAGAGGAGTCTCAATAGCAAAAGCTATTTGGGTTATTTTCTGAACTTTCTCTTTGATCTCTATTGGAAACTCAGTGCAAAATATTTTGGCTTTTCAACTTTTGATCTGAACTGCAAGCAGCACATAAGGAGCACATAAGATTTCTTTTGATACAAGATGGTTGAATTATTCAGATGTGTTTGCTCAAATCTAGATCAATACTTAAGTTTTAGTTCCCATGCCATAGACGCATTTTTATACACAGAGCTTTCACAGCCTCCCACTGCCATCAGCAGAGATTCACACGGGTACCAAGTTACCCTTGTACAGAATTGTTCCACAACTACACCTTAGTTACACCTCAATGTTAACAAATATAATTCTCCATCATTTACAATATAGCTGTACATTTCGGTACAGAAGTACACTGCAATGAAAACACAAAAGTACATTGAAAAATTCACCTGTATTCTTGCTGAATTTAGTAGGAATATTTCAGGCTCATTTGGTAGCCTGAACAAGAAGGGTTGGGTTTTTGTTTGTTAGTTTGTTTTTAGTTGTTGTTGTTGTTTTTTTTTTTTTGGGGGGGGGTGATTGGTTTTTTTTGTTGTTGTTTGTTTGTTGGTTGGTTTTTTTGGGGTTTTTTTTTTTTTTTTTTTGGTTTGGTTTGGTTTGGTTTTTTTGCCTTGGCATAAATACAACTTTATTTTTTACTTTCCTGTCTTGGTGAAGCCAAAAGATTATTTCACTTCAACTTTCCCTTGAGGCCACTCTTTCTTCAAACAGCAACACTGGATCAGTGAACGGAAGAGCAGATATGTGTGCATACAATCATTAATTAGGCAAATGAAAAATATGTAACTTTTGACTGTACAAAGAACTCATTCAAAATTCATGCTGATCTGATTTATAAAGGATAAAACTCCCCTCTTTTCTGTTCTCAACTGTAACTTTTACATTTCTATTCCCAAGTGATGGGGTCTAAATATACCCTTTAAAAATTCAAAATCAGGTCTTGATGAGCTTACAAGAGAGTAATAAAATAAAGATTATACAACTATCTCTTTAAGAAGAAAACTTATGAATTCTGTGATAGTGAAATAACCACAGATGCTGACAACCACTAAGGGAATAGAGCTCTAAAACATGAGCAGGATATAAGGAATAAGAAAATAGACAAAAATGGCAAGGAAAGTCATACAGAGAATTATAGAAAAATACAGATCTGAAAATTATTTTGCAACTTTATGTAAGTCTGATATAACTTCTACTGAAGTTAGTACATTTGAGGCAGACTAGCTTTTTTTTACATGGCATTGACATTATGAATTTGTGATAAATTATTGCTTGACTACTTTCTTTTCCAGCCACCTCAGAATTGTCATTGTGCAACTTTGTTGTTTCCAGAAAAGATTGCCAAATTTCTTTTCTTCCCCTTAAGTCTAGTTGCAATTACTAGTTGCAAAGACTCCCTCTAAGAGTAAGTGCAGCATTGGAAAGTGAAGTTGAGATGCTGCAATGCTCTGCACCTATGAATGTGTGTAGCAGAAGTGTGCAAAAAAGACAGAGAGACACAGACTTGCTAATACAATGATTGGTATAAAAGAGAAATGAGCCCTCATCAGATAAACTAAAGAGTAAGGAGACATGCTACTCTTCTGTCCATGTTTTTTATGAAAGACAGACCTCTAGGAAGGAAAGGATAGAAAGAAATCTAAGGGATTCCCCAGTGAGAAGCTGACAGCCCCTATGTTACCCTGAGAGCATAATTTCAAACATTCCTCTAACACCAGCAAGAAAAGAACAGCACACACATGAGGCCATATGGTTGTCAAAATTAGATGAGGCAGTTCCAGCCTGGTCACAGTGTATTCTGTGTATTTTCTATTGTGCATTCCTCTACACTTTTCTTATCTCTCTCTTGCCACTTTTTTTTACCTTCTACCTAATCATAAGACCAGCTACTCATACTGTAGAAAAATAAAAGGACAGCTCCAGATGAGTTTGAGACCAGGGCAAGTGAGGGCAGAGGGCTTGACCAGAACAGCCAGATTCTATCCCATCTTATTCCAAAATTGCTTCTGTCAAAGACTATGCATGAAGTCAAACTATCAATGGAGGCATGATCATCTCTTCCTCCTATGTCCAAACAGGCTCACAACAAAGTTTCTTTCTTAAAGGATTTTTTGGGTACCTGTTGACAATAAGTGACAATAACAACTATCAACCACTGGCAACTTGGTGGTCAACAACAGAAGCCTGGTGGCTTCAATTTTTCCATCAAGAATTTGTATCTGATATAAAGAGTCTACTTCATATCCATTTCTGAAAAAGTATAGCATTTTTGCAACATGGTTTTATTAAAACACAAGATTTCATGACACTTAATAGCTTTCTTTTAAAAACTATTTTTCTCATGTGCCTTCCAATACCCTTTATCAATTATTTCTTTCAGATTAATGTAAATTTTCTCATGATCTGCCCAGAAATTTATTTTCACTCAGAATCCTATATAAAAATATAAAAGTATAAAAATATATACATTAAATATATATGTAGTGTAGACAGTCATTTTCATATGAATGTCTTATTTATCTGGTTATCCCACTAATGTGAATGCTCCAAGTCTCAAGGAAGAAATATTTGAATTCCTGTAAACTGCAAAGTTCCTACTGTTATTTTGAGAATTTCAGGATCCCATATTTTAAAGGAAATTTTGTGCCATTTTAAGACACTGAGTAGCATTTTGACTCATACCTGGAAAGGAAAATACTTTTCATTACCAACGACTAACAAAATACATGCACTGACATCTCAATCCAGAGTATGGCATATTAATTGATACCCTATCAATAATTTAACAAACAACAGATAATGCAAAGGGGATAGCTAAAAAATAATTGCCTTTGAGTGATACCATTTCTGCTATTATTCAAAATGCAAAGGTCACTTAAATTAGGACCACTTTTAGTAAAATTTCAGAGAACTGCCCACAAAATTCTGAAAGAGAAAAGTCCATTTTGTCAGCTTAGCATCTACAACTAGATATACAGTTCATTAAGTTACATTCAGTATCATGTACTGATTCTATTTCTTCTGGAACTTTCCACACTTATTTTTAAGACAAACACGTACAACAGTTTACCTGGATATCCCAAAGCTCTCAAGTATTTTGATACAAGCAGAAAAACTGGTGCCCTCAGTGCGACAATCCACGGGCGTATAAACTTAACAGCCTGGTCTATTTGCTAAAGAGGAGTTCTGCTTCTCACAAGATACACTTTGTGGGTTTCATTATCATGAACAGTAACTGCTCTCCACAGGATATTAGGCAAGAAGTGCTGGAGAAAAAGGGAACTAAAGTGTGTTCAGACTGGTTGGCTGCCTCCATCAGCAGTAAGCACCATGTGAAACCCAAAAGTATTGCATTTACCCCATATTGCGTAGCCCTGTGAGGCTGCCTCTGTGCATACAAGCCTGAGTCTTTACAGAATAGCTGCTAATGAAACATGTGGCAATTACAGGCAAAAAGGGTGGACTGGTCACAGGTCCAGTGCCCTGCTACCACTGAAAGCCCTGCATATGTGGCCCAATCTCAGCCATCAGTTAGCATGTTCTTTGCTGCCTCACATTTGCCCATGGGATCTTGAGATTCTGCTGGCCAGTTTTTTAAAACTTGTTATGTGGAGATATTAAAAAACCACCAGAAACGTATGATCAGACATTTTTTCTGTCCTTCCTCATGTGTTCATGTTTAGACAGCTGATACAGGATAGAAAAGCCAATACTGAGTAAATAAGCTTCAATAGAATTTCTAAACTTGTGTTTGTCCTGAAGTTACATCAAAACCACAAAGGCAGAACCATCTCAAAATAAACCTCATTCAATTTGCTGGAGCAGTGCATGGGGAGGAGATTGCAGAAGAAAAGCTGTGAGTCTTTCAGCTTAACTAAAATTTAACTGCATTCTTCCTCATGGTCTACTATTCTTCTTCTGCACAAACTTCTTAGTATTTTTTGAAATATTTTGGGGTGTTAAAGTAAAGCACTGAAACTGCTTGATATTTCTAGCTTAATTTTACACAAACTTGTAGCTTAGCTACTCCAGAAATTTACTAGGGTCCTGGATGGAGTTTATTTGAGTTAGAAACACTGCTGCATGACAATACCTGATTTTTTTTTTGTTATATAACATAGTGGAAGAAATGCAGTTTTCTATGCTATTCATTCAGGTAAACACTATTTTATTTATAAAATAGTATCTATTTGTGAAAGTAAACCATCATCACAGATGATAATTCATTTATTATTAATACTATGGCAGATTAGAATTTGTGACTTGCTGTTGTATGTAGCAGCCTTCATGACTGTTTTAAGATGCTAACTCTAGCATACAGTCATTATGTGTGGGTAAACACTACTGCAAGGGTTTGCTTGCAGTATCAGCTCTAGACAAATCATGCAATGATCAAAGAACTGGCTTATCTTCACAGCTCTGAATGCTAGGCAGTTCCTGTTGTCTTCTCTTTCATCCAATACACACAAATAAGTACATCCCTAACTGACAGAATGCTGATGAGACTATAAATTGCAACAAACACAATGCAAATAAGTTTATGCTGTGAAATTTCTGTGAAACTTGCCCATCTGCAATATCCACAACGTGCCTCGTTTTACATTTGCACATGCAATAGCTTCCTGAAATCTTTCTGGGTTTTTTTTTCTGCTTATTTCTGTGAAGGTCGTTTGTGAGTGATATAGGGAAATTAGCTAATTTTAGGCAAAGGAAGAATCTGAATAAATTAATATTTTAAGAAACAGGACCTGCAAGCCTGAAAGCAGTGTAATGTTATTTTCCCTGTTTCATTTTTCACAAAACCAGCAGCAGCAGCAACAAATCACTGGTTCATATTTATGCAAGACAAGTATGCTAATAGTGATAATGCCTTCTCATGTATACACATGCCATTATATTCTCTCTATAGACAAAACCCAGCATCAAAATTTCAGCACACAAATGGTGTGTTACTGCTCCTATGTGGAAATGTTATCACTGCAACCTTAAGCATATTTTTTTAAAAACAGAGCATTTATTAAAATGTTTCGATGCAACTTTAGGAAAAGTGGCTGCTTAGGAATTAAGTTTGTCAAAAATAAAGGAAAGAAGAAAAGGAAGAAAATTAATCAGAACCGTGTCCATTCAGGAAGAGTGTGGCCAGCACACCAAGGGAGTAAATCCTTCCCCTTTACTTGACTCTGGTGAGGCCACACCTGGAGTGCTGCATCCAGTTGTGGGCTACTCAGTACAAGGAAGAAAAAAAAATAATGGAGAGGGTTCAGCAAAGATCAGAAAGATGATTTAGGATCTGGATCATCACTCTTACGAGGAGAGAATATGGGAGCTGGGTGTGTTCAGTCTGGACAAGAAAAGACTAAGAGGGAATCTTATTAATGCAATAAAAATATCTCAGAGGTAAATTCCAGCAGATGGTGTCAGGCTCTTTTAGTGGTAACCAGAGACAGAACAAGGAGCGATGTCCATAAACTAAAACACAAGAAGTTCCACCTCAATATGAGTAGGAACTTCTTTCAATTGAGGGTGGCAGAGCACTGGAACACTCCAGGCCAGTCATGGAGCCAACCTTTCTGGAGATACTCAAAACCCACCCGGACATAATTGGACATGTTCCAGTGTAAACTCATCAGCAGGGTTGGACTGGAATCTCCAGAGTTTCCTTCCAATCCTAATGATTCTCTGATTTTGTGAGTCTCTGTGTAAATACTACTCCATCTTTTTAAGATACTTTTCTTTTATCTACTTTGCTCCAAAACGGTTTGAAAAGCCAGGCACTTCCATCTGAACACCTCCTGCTTTCCAATTCAATGGTCACAAAGAATATCATAGTTAGGATTTTGTTACCTCCACAGCTGTGTCACTATTGTTCAAGTTGCTACAAACTGAAGGGACATGATACAAAAAAAAAATCTTTATCTTTTCACATTGTTTTTAACCTGCTTCATTTCACTAACTGTAAATGTAGTATATGATCCCAAATAAGGAAAGACTGTATGACAGTTAGTCATGCGGAAGGGTGGGAGAAGAAAAAGGCAAAGATGACTGGCTGGGGCAAAAAATCTTTAAACCATGTGCATATAGGGGGAGACAAGGCTGGGGAGTAGTACGTGGAGAACACCTTTGGACAGATACATTAATATCATTAAAGCAGTTCGAAAATCTCCTTCCTAAGAACAGTGTTGCTCTGTTATATACAAGTCATGCAAATATGTGGAGCACTAAGCAAGAGAAAGCCAATGTTAGCAGCGTTTTTCAATGAAACTTTGCTTCCTGCCTTTTCCTCCTCCCTCTCACAGGGCTTTTGCTTCCAAGTTGCTACTGAACAGGTTATATTTCTGTAAAAAGTCTGTCTATGCAGCAGCGAGGAAAGATGTTGGAGAATTCTTTTAACTTGAGCACATTAGTGTATGATCCCTGTATTCATGGTTAATGCTTAGTTTTGTACCATACAGTGCTTAGTACAAATATCAGAGATTAATGTGGCTTTGTGTTAACTCCCTACATCTGTGACTAATAAGTCTTGTGCCAGCTAATGCTTCCTTGTTTACTTCTATCAGTGATTAATATGTACTAGCTGATACCTTAGTTTTGAGAACAAGGATTGTGTGTCAGAGGTAAGAATGATAAGAGAAGTACATTATGACCTGACACTCTCAAGGAGAAAAGTTCATCAGAAGATCTGTAACCATGTCCAAATAAGTAAACTGAAATAATTAGTGTATACACATATATTCAGGAAATGTGATGAATGTGTCTCAGTTTCAGGAATATAATCTGGTCTGTTAGGTTACTGAACATGTATATTTTAAGGAGAATTACCCATGCACCCAGTGTTGCTAACAATGCTTTTCTCAACTAACAAATTGGTTGGAGAATTTACTTCCCAGTTTTCGATGGCACAGGAGCAGAAATAACATATTTATCAATAATCTCTGTGCATACTTGTACTGAAAGTTTCAGACTATCTGGTTTTGTGCTGCTTCTGTGGTAACATTTTGAGTACATGAACCTCACCACAGGGCAGGGCAAAGAGTGAGCAGTCCTGCTCCCCAAAGCTGTGCCACTCCCCAGTGACAGAGTTCTTGGGTGAAGTGCCATCTTGCCATGGCAGTGATCTTGTTACAGCATCACTTTGGAAATTACCTGATTTTCAGAATAAACTTGATACTCCTGAAAACTGGCAGGAGCTTCTGCCTGCAATTGCTGCAGCACACTATCAGAACCAACATTTTTGGTAGGGTCAGTCTGTGTTATCTTTGTGTCTGCAGACAGAGCCAGACTTCCTCAAAAACGTGCTGCTGCATTCTCACTTGAAGGCAGCTTTAGTGTTTCTGACAGAAGTTTGGTTATGAGCAAATTAACAGCTTTTCCTTGCATCTACAAGCAGTGTCATGCTAACGGGAATAAGTTGGCTTTCCAGTTGCTGTTTGGAGACTACTGACATGCAGGATTCCCTGGAAGCTTCTCAACTCAGTGCTGTGGCTCTTTTAAATTGTTGTTATTCAATAGCTATGATCTTATAACCATTGCCTATTATTAATATATTTATACTTGCCTGAATAAGGGGTGCAGAAATCTGTTTCCGCTATTTATATTTTTCTATACTAAAGAAAGGTAGGACTGACAAATTCAAGAAAGAAGTCAAAGAACACTGGCAGCGTCCTTGTCCGTGACTATGCCTTGTGAGAGGCACATTACTTTAACAAAGGAAACCTTAGCACAGTCCAGGGCATTACAATCAAGTGTGTGTTAAGATCCTTTCTACTGGGGTGTATGTATTCTAATAAATCACAGTCCTTCTGAAGCAAACCACTTGCTGTAAAAAAAAAAAAAAAAAAAAAAAAAAAAAAAAAACAACAAAAAACAACAACAACAACAACAACACAAAAACCCCAAAACAAACAAAAAAACCCAACCAAAACCAACCAACCAACCTAACAAACAAACAAAAAACCCCACCAAAACAAAAAATCCCCACCAACTTTCATACAAAAAGCCAAAAGTCTCTCCTTTTTTTGTGACTTGAGGAGTGCTCAAATCTCAAGCAATTTATTAGGTGGCTTTTGAACAAGGCTCTTTTGCCCTGCAAGCTGTGTGGGTTCTGCTCAGGTCAGCACTCCCATGGTTCTGTCTGCCTGGGTTCAGCAGTATGAGCTCAGGGGAAGCTGAAAACAGTGCTGCAGCACAAAACACTCCAGACAGACCAAATGGGAACACCAGGCTCACCAGGCTTTTGCTAAACCTTCCACAGGGAAACCCTCTGGAAGGCAGAGAGTTCCCTGTAAGGTGAAGAACCCTGATGAATGCAGGCACAGCTCCGTGAAACGGGTTGAGGGAGCTCGCAGGATGTGCCACAGGACCATTTGCCGCTTAGACCCCACAGCTTTGCCTCACTGAGGACCACCACTGATCACCAAGGATAGCTGTGTTAGACGATTTAATGAGCTAAACTGCAGGTGATGCGACTGTAGCTGTCATGGCTGAGTTTGCAGCAACCAACTCCTAGTCTGAGGCAAGGCGGATGTGGGGAGGACTTGGTGGCCATCTCGGTAAGGCAAGCCGGCCGCTCAGACGCTGGCAGGCAATCAGACTCGCTGACTGCGAAGTTGCTAGAAGCTGTGTATGAGAGGAAAACAGAAGAGATTGGTGTGAGAGGGAGGATGGAGGAGCAGGGCAGGGCTACTGGGAGCTGCGCAGGAGCAGTTCGTGTCGGGAAAGGACTTCTGGAAGCTGGGGAGGGTCTGCCCTGATGATGTTTTGCTCTCTCAGCCTTCCTCCTCCATGCCCTTCAGGAATGGCTGTGCTCGTGTCCTGCCTTCCCGCACCATCCGCTCACCGAGCCCCGACTCTGTGCCTCCCTGCCCGGGCTCAGGCTGCCCCGGAGGGACCGGGGCTGGATGAAGCCGGTGCAGGCCTGAGAGCGCGGAGGCGGCCATCGCAGCAGCTGCGCCGAGGGGAGGAGAAGGGAGGGACGTCCCTGGGACGTCAGAAAGGAAGGGAAAGTTTCTCAAGGAAGCAGTTGCTTCAGTTTCTACTCTATATACCCTCATGTGAATGGCTAGGCAGGGTGTTGATCAGCTGGTCTGGCTTCCCCTTCAGCATCCCCCTCAGCTGCTGATACCAGACGGAAGTGGTAAAGCAACAGGGACAGCTTTAGCAAAACACTTCTGACTTACCTTCCTCTTCAACATGTCCCTCCCAGCTTCTGCCTGGAAAGCAAAAGAGGTGTGCAAAAAACCCATGCAAATACCTCAACAGGAGGGGTGTAAACCCTGTGGGAGGGAGAAGGGACACCCCATACTTGCATACACAATTTTAACAATCTCCTTTCCTGCCCTTTCGTATATTGAATACACATCAGCTCTTCAAGTCTCACCCACTTCTAGTGCAGAGGAGCAAACCAGAAACTTGCTTTCCTAAAAAGCATCCAAGTTCCAGGCAAGATCCTGTTCTGAACTGTCCGACTTTCTGCACTACATTAATGGGGCAGAAAGGACTTGCAGCTGACATCTGTGCCTCTTCAGGTATCACCTAGGTCACATATCTTAGGCTTTCTATGGGAAGTAGGTAATAAAGGGCCTTTACCCTTCAAGGAATCCTCCATAAACCTCTGAATAAAAGGCTTTGGATGAGAGTAATTTAGTCTCTGTTAATGTCAGATGATTTCTTAACAACAGCTCTTCCATCTTTTCATTTTAAAAAGTGAAAGATCAGACCTATATTTGTTAGCTATTCCCAATTCTTATTAGAGGGGTCATTGGCTTTTCAGAAATACTTGCTTAAAAAAACCCAAACAAACAAAATCTCCTAGATTTTCACAGTCAGTCACAACTAGTCAAATAAACCCTAGAAAAGTTTAGGAAAAAAGTCAGTTTTAATGAATGCAGATTTACACCTTTCTCTCAAGAGCGCATAAACACCTGTCACAAGTGAGGCTAAATTTATACACATCTGAAACAGAAAGTTAAGGCTCAAGTTAAATTCTCAGTTGCCAGTAATCTTTCACCGCTCTGCTTCTGTATCCTTTCCTGCTTCTATGATAATTAGTCTTGTTTATTAGAACTACATCTAATAATTGTAGAGTCTTCTCTGATGGGCTGAAATTTTAATTTTATAGTTATCATGTATGCTTTATTGCAATTATTTTTATATTCTAAAGCAAGAATGGGGAAGGGGAAGCCTTAAAAAAAAAAGAGAAGACAATGATGTGACCTAAATGAAAACTACAAAGAGAATGCTCCAACAACACAAACATTTCAAAACAAAAAGTAACTTCAGAAACTGTTTTAATCAAAGACAAAAACTTTTAAAAATGAAAACACAGTTTAATCCAAACATCTTTATGAAGAATATTTCAGGAAAAAATTCCTAAGTCCTTCTGCTTAGTATTTGCTTAATGCCTGACATCCTTTCTATGCCCCTATCCTTAGGCTTTTAAAAAAATTTGACTATCCCTGATCTTTAGCAGGTAGGCTAGTCACAAAGCTTTCTGGCTTTTAAGTAAGTGGTTGGCCTGTGATATAAATCCGTAAAAGAAAGGAGATGTTAGTTTAAGTGAGAATGCATTCACCTGTGCCTCTGGCAATCACGGAAGAAAACAAGGTTCAGTTTTCCATCTCCTAGCTTTCCTTTTGGTAAAGTCAGCTTAGACAGATATTGTACACAAACCCCATACTGTGAAGCTTAGGAGTTTCTTACTAAGAGTTTCTATAAAAAGGAACATTTCTTCTGTCCTATCCTACTCTCCTGTCTCTTTCCAAGAGTTTCCTCTCTTCTGCTAACATCACTTTTCTCCTTTTTATCCAATATTTGGAATGTGCTACCTGAGAAATTAGAGGTAAGCGAGCTGTGTGTCCCCTCTTCCGTCATACACCTGCCCTGCAGTCAGATGGGTCTCATCTTTCAGCCGTGCCCAGGAGGGAGCCCTCTCAGCAGTGCTATCTGCAAATACCACCTGCTTGTTTTTAACGTCGTGCCTTTCCCGGGTGCTGGCATAACAGGAACCTCTAATGGAGGAACCTCTCCTGTTACAAACCGTAACCTTCCAGCATCACTTAGGTAGGGAGGGAGCAAGGGTGGAAAATCTGATAACTCTCTAGATTGTACCAGCGTTTGCTTTTCATCACTGTTAAAAGAAAGAAATAAAAGGAAAAAACCCAAAACAAAACAACCCTCAGAATCCCAACAACAAAAAAAATAAACTAATTGGGATTTTAGGGTGGTTTTTTTTCCATTTTCCCTCCATTTTTCCCTCCATTGCCTCTCACTCTGTCCATGTGCATTTCTGAGATGAGTATGACACATTTCCATTAGACATTTGAAAATAGTAATAAAGTCTCTGCTTTGTCTACTTCTCTTAGCTTCTTGTCTGTCATGTGTCCTACTGTTCTCCCTACTGTGAGCACAGGGAATTGAGGTGCTGCTGTTTTGTTTGCTCAGTGCCGCCTGCTGCCTTGCCTAAGAGGCAGAGAAGCTATGGCTGCTTTCCTAACTTTAATCATGCAAATTTAGTTACTTTAAAAGTCTATTATTTGCACTGCTACAGGCACTTGAATCTGCTTTTACACAATTTGTGTGATTGAGAAGGGGAAATTCAGCAGTGTCTCTTTCAGTTGTGCTGCTGTCTCAGAGAAGTTATAGCCCATGACTGATGAACCAGCATATACCTTTTTTTTTTTTTTTTTTTTTTTTTTTCCCTCCAGATGCTAAATTATTTGGCGGGGCGGAGCGGGGGGGAATTCAATTTTTTTGTTATTCAAGATCACACTGCCAACTTTTTCCTGAGCACAGGCTAGACTGAAAGGTAAGGTGAGTCTGATGGGCATGCATCAGATCAGGTAGATCATCAATTGAACAGAGTATTTTTATTGTGGAGCATAGGACAGCTCCTGACTGTCATGGGGAGAAGAGCAGCAGGAAGCAGAAATGTAGCAGTGGTCAGCTTGGAGAGGACCATACTGTTCATTCTTGTGAGTTATTGCATGAATTTGAGCCTGAACAACTTTCTTATGGAATGATGAAAAGGGATTTGATAAAAAATTCATGTCATGTGAATATACTTAAATCTCTGGAAACTTAGGAGTGGAATAATGAATTAAAGACTGAAATCCAAAAGAGAATAAGGTAAGACCACGGAAATCATAGAAACAGGACTGCTGGGGAAAAAACACTTGAAGATATAAAAGGAATTGACAAAAGGATTTTGAAAATTGTCAACAAGTTACTAAGAGAGGGAGAAGGTTGAAGGTTGTACATAAATTGATGCTTTGAGAGCCGTTTTTAGAAGAGAAGTAAGTGAGAGCCTGGAGACATGGTTTCTGAAAGTTTTTCTTCTCCAAAGACATAAGAAATCAGGTCTCCCTATTGATGCTTTAAGTTGTAGCTTTTGTGGAGTTACCACGCAAAGAGGGATGCCAGTACATACTGGTGTTAGTTGACACCTTCAGTGGATGGCCGGAGGCTTACCCCTGTTGCACTAATACAGCCAAGGAAGTAGTAAAAGTCTTACTCAATCATATAATTCCAAGATTTGGAGTCCCCTTGGGGATATCATCAGATAGAGGACCACACTTTGTTGCAACAGTAGTTAAAGAAGTTAGCCAGATTTTAGGAATTACTTGGGATTTGCATACACCTTATAGAACCCAAGCAAGCGGCAGAGTTGAACGTACAAACAGAAGGCTCAAAACGCAAATTAGCAAAATCTGTCAAGAAACCTCTATGACATGGGTTCAAGCCTTACCCATAGCTTTACTAAGAATTCGTATACAACCGAGGCGGAGGGACAGGATCACTCCCTATGAAATATTATATGGCATACCATATCAGATCCCACATATTCCAGGTGAAATTCACATGAAGAGAAAACTTGATTTGCAGAGATACCTAATTGCCTTAGGTTCTACTTTACAGAAACTTCAGTCTTACATCGTGCTATCCAGACCCATAGGACTCGACACACCT